>JAIUCT010000029.1:1581622-1601072 GCA_021307375.1 Tetraneura akinire
ACCTTTGTTTTATATCCGTCTAACGATCCGGTTCAAAAGGCCGGTTAGTGTAGTAGGAAATAGCCAGCCGACAGCTCCTTAACTGGATAGGATTTGATAGGAAACACTGAACGACACCCTGTACTGTGAGGTACGTGGCATGTAACGTTACAGTATACCTGCGTAATACAAATTATTTTAAAAGTATACGTACTAGAGTAAAAATCGAGAAGTTGTTATACTCCGTATACCCCCGTATACGCTCCACTACACCACTGCTGTTGAACCTCCTCATCTACATCTTCCCATTCAGAAAATATCGTGGTTGTCAATGATGTCTTTCCTTGTATGTAATAATTTTTATTGTTTTGTACATCTGAACTGTCTTGTTTGTTATCATCAATTTCCAATTGTAATAGCCTTGTTTCTATGTTACCTAATATGCGAAACCTTGTTCATCTGAAAACATTTTGAGCATTTTAAATTTTGGCCATAGATATACAGCTATTTCATGCTCTTCGCTTAACTGAAATTTACTCTCAAGTATTTCTAAGGCTTTAATACTTACTAGCTGCATATGAATATGACGGTGCTGCACTTGTCTATATCTCCCGTGTAAAATGTAATATTATGATTCGCATTTCGCTTATTATTTGCACAAATATACTATAAAATAATCCATGAAATAAAGGACTAAAATTAGTTTCAAAAGAAATTGATTTTTTTGCCGAGTTCTCACTAGATACTACATTATGCTAGTTAGTAGTTTTAATAGATATTGTAGATTTGTTAACATATTATACACATATATCTATTCTATACTCTATACAGTACCTATACATAAATAAATATATAATAAATGGTGTATATTACTATAAATATATATATTTTTTCTTTTTGCAATTATATATTTGTACTATTTAACTATAGGTATTGTATTATTATTTAATAAAAACGTACCTATACCGTTCATAAACTTTTTTTTACTTAATTACTAGGTATGTTAAAAAAAAAATGCAAATTACAATATTACAATAACGTTTAATAAAATTGACAAAAATTAATTGTTATCAGTATACTTTAAACCTTTGCTTTTAAAATTATCTCACTTTCTATCTAGGAGCTGCAAACCACAGATGCGCTGCGAAATGCGCGCGCATTCTTATCATATTCTCGCAGCCAAACGCTGTCCTCGTCCTGTAGGGAAGCGCTCGTTTCATCGTTTGTGACGGGACTACGGAAGTTTTAATAATTGTTTTTATTTTCGCGTTCGTTTCTTCAACACTTCTACGCAAGCGGTGTTTTTTTTACTTTCTTTACCGTTCGTTAATTCTTTCCAAACGGATATTATCATCAGCTGTCGTACGACATCTCTCGTAGACATACGGACATATGTTGATAGCAAATAAATATTGTCGATATCGTATCGTCGCTTGTCAATACAGAACGTTTATTGTGGTTTCTACGATTTCATAATTTATTTTTGCGCGCGTATTACAAATCATCGGATGTCGTTTGTCTTATTGTCGTCGCCATTCGGATGCGGTAGAAAATATGGCGTCGACCGATACGCGAGTAGTTTACAGGATCCGTATACCGACGACTAACCGCACGCCAAAGAATTGTAAAACGATCCGAGGCTGTACTAAAAAATAAGCTCCGTGACGATGACGAACAACGATTAAATATTTTTTGGAACACACTTCTACGGAGGCAACCGCCGCAATGACCGTGGCCATTCGCCGTAATTTTTGCGGTTGGAAACGTTTCAAAGTTTGTCTTAATTTCATACCGTTTACAAACTAGTTGTTAGATACACTTTATTATCGTTTTTCTATGGTCTATAAATAGTTGCAGATAATAATCATGTCCGTTGTTGTATTGATCATCTTGATCAATTTCATCGTGACTTCGTTTAGCTCTGGCCGTCGACATTACAATCTGAATGCATCAACACTGAACAGTCATAAGTATAATAACAGTAATTGGTTTCAGTATGGTGATGCGTCAAAGTACATATCAATTGAAGTTCTCTCCAGCAAAGATCGAGTGAGAATATGTGTTGACAATGCAACGGTAATACCCATATTACTATAATAATAGAAAAAAATGCCTTTAACTTAGAACACAAAAAGTATTTACAAAAAAAATGTTCAAATTTATCTATCATCTCTGTATTACAAATTAAAGTTTATGTTCATTTTATTTATTTTTTTTTTTTATTTATTTTTTTTTATTTACTGTTTAATTTGATAATAAACTCATTTATTTTAAATTTTTTATAAA
Organism: Tetraneura akinire; assembly: GCA_021307375.1. Taxonomy (NCBI): domain Eukaryota; kingdom Metazoa; phylum Arthropoda; class Insecta; order Hemiptera; family Aphididae; genus Tetraneura; species Tetraneura akinire. The sequence goes on from JAIUCT010000029.1 coordinate 1,583,888, forward strand.
ATAGATATTTTGTAGATTTGTTTAATATTAAATAAAAAAAACATTAAAAAATTGTCAAAGATTAATTGATTATTTTCTATGATTCTTATAGTTAATAAATTATATAAAATTTTTTCTCCATTTTAATTATAATAGGTTATGTCGTAAATAATAAAAAACTGGTAATATAACATAGAAAACATTAATGTTTATTGTTATATTTTATATTATTATTTATTTAATATCATTTATAGTTTCTTATCAAAATTTATGTTTTAGCAAAAAAATTAAATTATGAATAAGTAGTTAGGTATATTATAAACTATAAAAATTACGAATAAAAATTTATAATGTATTTTCAAATATGTATTTTAAATCATATACCTAACACGAATTTTTAATTTTAAGGTAATTGACGATAGTGGTACATCCAGTAATAGAGGTTTACATGTTGTTTTTCTAAATCAATATACTGGCATGGTGATGGCTCAAAGAGTATTTGATACTTATATGGATGATGAACTACTGATAGAATTTTTACATAGTGTGTCAAATGGTCGTATAATGATATTCGCCATCAAGGTTAGTATTCTTAAATTTTCCAAATCTTTTCTAGATTCTGAGCGGAACGAAAAATATATTAGTTTTACAATGATGTGTGATTTTTCTTTTTGTTTTTTTTTTTTTTTATGTCTGAAGACACTTTTACTACCTGAAATAATTATAAAAATAATAGAAATAATTAAATATTATTTAATATTACTCAACAGAATGAGTGGTATGAAAAATATTTTTAAATTAATATCTACTAAAATTTTGAATTTTAAATAATAAAATTAATAACATCACATTTCTTAGAAATAAACATAGCTCATTTTTTAAAAAAACAAACTCATTATTAAGTTTTTATAATTGAGGCGCTGAGTGCAAAACTGGCCTAATCCGCTCAACCGCCATATGGAGTAAATTAGCGTTAAAGATTTCATTGAAACTAATTACGTTTTTTAAATGTGAAAATTCTAATTTTTGTTTTTGTTTTTTTTGGTTATTTTTGAAATCCTTTGTAAATTACTAATGTATTTTTGGCAATCAAAAATAATTTAAATTCTCTAAGTTTATGTTGTTCACCACTTTTGCATTTTTCATATAACCACCTCATAATCGTAAAATTTACTTTAGGTCATATGTTTAAAAAAACTATCTTTGTTATTGCACAATAAATTTTTTTATAAAATCATTTTATACAATTATAATAATTACATTAACATGGATTAAATTCACACTTATAATATCAATTCCTTCATAACAAACAACTTAATTATTAAAAAGAAATTTAAATTTTAAAAATAAAATAAATACATTGAAACAAAAACTAAATTGAATAAAGATTAAAATACTTTAGTAATTAATTTTTATATATTATTATTCAGATACTTGATTCAAATATAGACAATGTTCCAGTAGTTATAATAGCTGGCAATCGAGCAGATTATCTATATAGGTATACTTAAAGCTGTTGAAAATTTAATTTAATGCATATTAAAAAGTAACAATTAATGTTTTATATTTCTAGAACAATAAAATCTGTGTTAAATGCTCGAGGTGTCAAACGGCATATGATAACTATTCATATAGATGGTTATTATGATGAACCTGTAGAAGTTGCTCGTCTATTGGGTGTGCGAGCTGTACAACATATGTCTGCTATAGGCGATTCAATCAATGTTGGTGGTGATCATATAAGTAGTAGAAGCAGTAGTTCAATACGACAACGGAGAGTTACGCAACATTACAATTCGGCATTCACAAACACATTTAGTTCTCTTTTCCCGCAAGCCGAATATGTCATTATACTAGAAGATGATCTTGAGGTTTCTATTGATATTTTTAGGTTTGTTTTAAATTTGTTTGTTTTAATTGGATATAATAATTTAAAAAACTTAAACATAACGTCTGTTTAAATAAAATAGGTTCTTATTTTTTATTCATTTTTTTTAACATTCAAGTACTTGGTCCGAATGAATAACCGGTTGTTAAAAATCTATACCTATAATTAATTATCATATTTACATAAATTGCCAATTAATGTTGCCATTATTATTCGTATAGATAAGTAAAGCGATAATTAATTGAAAAATGTTCAAATGCATATGTATAAATTGGTGGGGGACGAGTAAAGGAAACTGACCCTTTAAAATGTTTAAGCCAGTCATTGCTTCTCTTGACTTTTTAAACAAATTTCAAAATTATAATAAATAACTATTTAACTTGTGTAAGTCTTGAAAAAAAATGTTGACTTATAATATTATCACTATGAAAAATATAGTTTTAAAGATTACCTACTCTGAGGTTTTTTTTGTAATGGATTGAAATTTGTGTATATAGTATTTAATAAGAATATATAATATAGTTTTATGTAATTTTATCGTTTAATGTACCCATATAGTTAAATTAAAGAGTAAATAAAATTAGAATGTTCTCATAATTTATAAAGAATAAGCTCTAGGCACACCGCTTTATAAACAGTATATCAAAATTATATAATATTTATAATAATTTGCCCACTCCCATATAAAAAAAATGACCAAGTTATGGCTATGTTCAAACGTAATAATCAACAAATAATTGACATAGTATACTAGTATATTTTGTCTAAAGTGTTTTATTATACATTTTGGTATGTATGTTATTTTTCTTGAAGATTTCATATAATGTTATTTTGGCTTTATAAACAACTAATTCTTATCAATTTTATCATTTAATAATTTTTACATTGGTAGTATTTAAATGATATACCGATTTCATAATTTTCTTTTTAGTTTTCTCAGTCTTTTTAGCTGTAGTACTTGTTGCAGAAATTAACCTATAAAAATAAACAAGTCAATCGATACTTCATCGTGATTTACCTGTAGATGAAATATTAAATAAAATGCCTATAATTGATAATTTTGTTTACAATTAATATTCTAGTATTTTTCATCTATCTGCATTTGTTACTTACTATACAAAAACATAAGATATCCACCATACTGATGTAACCTTAACTACACTTTCAAAATTCATATTAAAACATTTATACATGATTGAATGAGTGTAATACAGTCGATGCATTAAACATTTACATTGAATTTATTCGGAATTTATATTATCAATTGCACTTTTGGTACCAAAGCCTTTAACAAATAGTATACAGTAGTGCATGGATACAAATGGAAATGCTATTAGTAGTGACACCTGTAACGATAATTAATAAAATACAAAATCACGCAATGAAAATATTTAAATTTTTAAGATTATGTTTTTTTTTTTTTTAAGTCATACATCAAGTTAATACTTAAAATGTGATAATAGTTATAGTTGTATATATTTATTATACTATTGTATATTATAAAATGTTATATATTTATAATTATTTGCATAATATATTATAATATATACTATATATAGGTATTTACTCTGAATAAAACAATAATAATTAATGATAATGCTATTTATAATATATATTTGAATAAAATAAAATTATCTTTATACAATTGAATAAGTTAAGAAAAACTTTGGTGTAATTTTGTTTAATTAAAATTTAATTTAACGTCTATTACAAATTTGTAAAAATGATTAAAACAATTAGAATTCAATAAGTAGTACCTATCAAATTTTATTATATATAATTATTTCAATTTATCTTCTTATTTGATGAAATAAAAATAAAATATAATAATACACCTAATTATAATATATAATTATATACCTTATATGAATATAATAAAAAATATTGTATTTTTTTTTTTTTTTTAATGATTTTAATAATGATAATATTTTAATATACACTTATAATAAATATAATAAAAATGATAATTGACGATAATAACTTAGATATAATAATTTATTGTAATAATTTATTGTAATAATTTATTGTTATGTTGTAACTTGTCATATTATAATACTCAAGGCTGGATTTACCTAATATATGGTATTAACAATTCAAATAATGTCCATAAGCAACAATTATACAAAACTAAAATTTTTTATACCTTATAAAAAAAAAATTTGATATTGAAATTAATATTTTTAAATAAATAATATTTCATAATTTTATTTATTATCTGTTAATGGTTAATCTAATAAATACTATAAAATAATGTAAAATTTGAAATATATGCAGTATTCTAATACATTATAATTTATTACAGTTATAATGAATAATAATTATTATATTTGGCTCTTATTTTTATTTAGTTGCTGTAAACGTGTTTATTAAGTCGTTGATATCCATTGTTTGAAGCAATTATCAATTCGTGTGAACTGATGCCGAATAAGATTCTACACACATCACTCTGGTTGACAACAGGTCTGTGATAATAATTTTTTTAATGCAAAAGTAATAATAATAAATGTAATTGTTTTTAAATAGTTAATAAACAATAAATATACCCAGTGTTGAAAATATTATAAATACGTACAAGTAATACTATTAAATATGATTGAGTGTAATATTATAATTAGGGCTCAGATTTATATGTATTAAAAAAAAAAAAAATGAAAATAGAGAAATATTGTCCTGTTAATGTGTAATGCATCCCCTTTCAAAATAATTTATGAGTTCACGCCCCACCTCTCATTACTACAACGTTTTCATTTTTCGTTTATATTTTCAACATTTTCATGCCCCCTGGGGAGGGGGATCCCCAGGTTAAGAACTACTGCTGTATGCTAAGATAAAAAGCATTTGAAAATTTATTTTCCAATTTGGAGATTGGAATATTCACATATATAAAAACACAACAAAGATTGAAATTAAACAATGACTTTGTAGAACTTGTAAAACCAGTAGAATTATTTTGTGTGAGTGCTTTTGAAGAGAAGAATTTAGCTGTTTATGTTATATGGATAGTAAAATATACAATCTTACAATTTCATATATTATCAATATTATTTATATATGTAGGAAAAAATTGAATATCAAGTATAGTTGATTTTGTTATAAATCATTTGAAATAAATTTATCACTTGCTTAAAATGAATTATCTAAAAATATGTGGTTACGTATAAATCCAAGCCCTAATTATAATATATAGTTTAATCGCTCATTTACTTATCTAATGTTTTAATAATATTTAGCTAATTCTAGGCTATTTTTATCATTTTTAACAACTAATTTACAAAAATAAATATTATTTAATTTCAGTATTTATGTTAACAATTTTTCTAATTATTAAAAAAAAATTTTTTGTATAAGTATATAAGTTTTAGTAGATGGTAAATTAATTACATTTGTAGATACCTACCTAGAATGCATAATTAAAAAAAAAAAAAATTAAAAATTCTATCGTCCACAGTACTTACCAAAGTCTTGGTGCTCCTAGATTAAGACCCAACCTCAAGGGTCAAGTAACCTAAATCTGGTCCTATAATATTTATTATTTTTTCTTAAAACCAATTCATTATAATTTTACAATTTCTTAGTTTTTTGTGTAATAATTTATAGTTTTATATATATATATATATATATTTATAATTTTTTTTTTTTGTTTACATAGAATAATGCATCAACATCATGGAGTATGATAATTATGGTCAGAATACAAAAGTAATAACTACTACTGTTATTGATGCACTAATGGGGACAATAATTTAAACTTTTTTTGTGTTCACTTACCAACATGTTTTTCAGGATTAGACCCCAAAAAATGATACATATGTACTTGCTTAAACTTGTGATATTAGGTATTCTATTCATACGGGGGGCAATAATTGCATATTATGCATTATTACATCAACAGAATATTCAAATTCAAGTAGCTGTTTCTAATTTGTTGAACAATGATAATTATCTGCAATTTGGTTAGTTCAATTTTCTTGTAATTTACAATACTAATTTGTTATAATCATCTAAATTGTTTAATATTTGTTTATGAATTTCTAATGCAGCTCAAAATCATCAATTTTTTGATGACCGACCACTAGTAATTTACAATAGAGTTCCTAAGACTGGATCAACAAGTTTTGTCAATGTTGCATATGATTTACATTCAAGTAATGCTTTTCGTGTTCTTCATGTCAATGTCACTGGCAATTCTCATGTACTTTCAATGTATGATCAGGTATTAAATTTATATAATTTATTAAAAACATACCTTAAACAATTGAATGAAATTATTTTTAATTTTTATTTTATATGTATTGTATTTTGTATTTTATTAATTTGTTACATATTCTGTAAATACATTTTTTAACAAAGTTTTAGTGATTTAACTTGGTATTAGTTTTTTGAGAGGATGATAAAATATATGACTGATGACTTGTTTAAAGAATTTATTATTTCATGATATAGAGGTTGGTTTTAATCATTTAAAAAATCATAACATTTTAAAATTTTACAATTTAAGTAGCTTTTAATTAAATAAAATAATTTAAGAGTTATTTAGGGTTATATGAATGGAGAAGTTAAAAATAATAGAATTTTCATGATTATCTCATAAAATAAAATAATTTAAAATAATTTTCAATGATTTGGATTTTGGATAAAATTGTATGACGTAGGTGTATCTTATTGATATATCATATGTTATAATGGTGCTTAAAAATTTTGATTAAAATGTAAGTACATAATATATGTAGTTATATTTTATGGTGTGACTATCTCTTCTTCTTCTTCTTCTTCTTCTTCTCCTCCTCCTCCTCCTCTATCTTCTTCTTCTTCTTCTTCTCCTCCTCTATCTTCGCCTTTGTCCCACTTCTGTGGGGTCAGCTACTCGTATAATTTCCTTCCACCCATTCTTATCCATAACCATATTCTTATTTACTCCACATACCCTCATATCCTCCCCTATAACCCCTATCCATTTTTTCTTTGGTCTACCCCTTCCCTGATTTCCCGCTACTACCATTTCACTTATCTTTTTGACTATATTGTAATTGCTTCTTCTTTCAACATGTTCAAACCATCTCAATCTATTCTCTCTCATTTTCATCATTATATTTGCTACACCTAAACTTCCTCATATATTCATTCCTTATTTTCTATCTAACCTTGTTCCACCACATATCCATTTAAGCATTCTCATCTTTGCAACTTTCACTTTAGATTTCACTTTTTTTTTTTATTAATTGCCCAACATTTTAATCCATACATCATTGCTGGCCTTTCTTTCACCTTTAATAGTACTTTTTTTTTATCACACAACACTCCTGTAGCCTCTCTCTACTTCATCCAACCACACTTAATTCTATTAGCTACATCCTCCACAGTTCCACCATTCTTTTGCCCAATTGATTCTAAGTACATGAATTTTTCCACTTGTTGAACTTCCACAGTTGAAAAGCTTTATTAATCACTTAACCTCATTAAGCCTTATTACTTTCCACACTTCCACAGGTAATCCATCATGTCCTATGACTTTTCTACATTTCATTTTATTTATCACAAATAAAACTTCAATTTCATTAATTTTATCCACTGTTAGTGTACTACAAAAATTAATATTAAGTTTTTAATTTTAATTATGAATTAACCTTATTTTTTTTTTAAAAAAATAATAAATAATTTTTGCCATTTTATATTATTGTATTATATTACCAATATTATAATATAATTATTGTTTTCAGTACCGGTTTATTGATAATACAACACACTGGATATGACCTGCATTTTACCATGGCCATTTTGCTTACATTGACTTTGAAAAGTATGTGATATTTATTATATTAAATAGTAATTATATTTAAAGCTTTTAAATTTTCACTATTTAATATTTGTAAATGTTATTTATTTACCTACATCCTAATTTATTTAATTTTTAGATATGGATATAAGAAACCACATTATATTCAATTGTTACGTAAACCATTAGATAGATTGGTTTCATATTATTATTTTCTGCGTTATGGTGATGATTATAGACCATATTTAGTGTGTAAAAAGCACTTAGACTCGTCAACGACTTTTGACGAATGTGTTGACCGTGGTGGATCTGATTGTCAACCCAACTTTTTGTGGTTACAAATTCCTTTCTTATGTGGTCAATCTGCTGAATGTTGGTTAGTATTTAATATAAATAATAGAATCTGCTTTATGCAATTGATGGTATTAACTTATTTAATACTATTAAATAATTTTTAAACTGATAACTAATTTAAAATCTAAGTCCACACACATAATTTTTATATTATTTATATAGAACCAAAGTTAACCTCAAATCTTTATAACCTTAATCTTTTATAACATAATTAATAAACACATTAACATTAATTTATATTATACCTATCATTCAACGGATTGTCAATTTTTTTATTATTTCAATTGGCTGCTTTTATTCTTTTAATCCTTATAAATTAAAAAGAACAGGATTTTTTATGTTCCCATTTTGTGACGACACTAACATTTTTCCAATTTTTTTCATAAAGTTGTTCCAAATACCTTCCCGAGTGTCACCATGTTGCCCAATTTTTCATTTTTTTTTTTTTTTTTTTTTTGCCTGTGCAGAGAGTGAGGAGGATTGTTTTTAATTGTTCCAATTTTGTGTTGACACTATTTAATATTTTTCCAACTACTCTTCATCATTTGATAAAATAAAATAAAATAACTTTTTTCTTCTTTAAAAAACAACAGTGTAAGAATGTCATTTTGAAAAAGTATAAACTACACACGGGCGAAGCCGGGTATGTCAGTTAGTTTTATTTATTTTCAAACATAATCACATGTGCTTTAAATAAATATAAATAATTTCAATGAAAGATTAATTAAAAAAAAACATTAAAGTAATTTAATTTACAGGTTATATTTTTACAATTTTTGTCGTTTTCATATTTTAATAAAGTTATAAGTTATATGTTATATAAAGTTATATTGTATTAATAATTAATATTTTTTATTTTATAGGATTCCAGGAAATGAATGGGCATTGCAACAAGCCAAACAAAATGTTCTTGAAAAATACACGTTAATTGGAATTACAGAACAAATGACAGAATTTCTACAGATACTTGAATATATAATTCCTGGTGGGATGTTTCGTAATGCTTATGAACATTTTAAGAACAGTATGTACAATACATGTGACTCTGAATATTTAATAATGATATATTTATTTAATCTAGGTTCGAAATCACATTTAAGGAAGACTGTTAAAAACATCCAATATCTCGAAAGACTGTGCAAAAATTCCATGAATCTACTATATGGCAAATGGAAAATGAACTGTATTCATTTGTGGCCATAGAATTTGAGTTTGCATATACTAAACAGTCTCCAAACAGACTTGTTAGTACAGGGAAACATTTTAAATCTAGTTTTCGGTATGAAAAAATATATCCTAAACTACTACAACAGAAAAAGAAACCTGATAACCACATATCATAATTGTTTATTGAGCTTCAAAAATAATATGATGTACAATAAATAAAATTAAAATAAGAATTGATTAAAAATGTATTACTGTAACTATTATTTTAATTTATTTCTATTAATTTAAAAAATATTTCTTCATATTTTTTTTAATTTTTGCTGTAATAATTTTCATTTATGTTACATATCAAAAATTAAACGTATTACATTTTAAAATTCTTTATTTTTTGTGATGTATATTTTACTTGATATTAATGTTTAACTTTTTATAAGCTTAAATCTCAAAACTGTGTAGTACTATATTAGTATAAGTATACCATACAATTTAGACTGTATTTATAATATTATTTGTTTTTTAATTAAATAATATAATATATTATATTAAAAATACAGTTGAGAAATAAAAAAAATAAAAACATTAATGTAATATAAAAATTTAAGAAAATGTTATAGTAAATATTTATATTATATTAATTTTATTGTTTTATTAAAAATATTTTTAATTAAAATTTTATTTATTGGCCTGATTGAAAATGAATATACCAATTCAAGAAATTTCAATAATCAACTATACTAAATGTTTATATTATATGTTATTTAAATATACAATGAAGAAATTTTAATAAAATTAAAATAATTTAAATATTTACCATAGTAGAACATAGAATTTTTTTGAATTGATGTATTTTTTTTCAATGTAATATTTTCATTAAGACCAGTGAAATTTAATTTTAAATAAAAATAGTGTTATAAAATAATAATATAGTTAAAATAATACAAAAATTTACCAAAGTAGATCATAGAAATTTATTGAACTAGTGTATTCATTTTCATTGAGACCAATGAAATCTGATTTTCGATAAAAACATGTTGTGATATAAGAAAAATTAAAATTAATAATATTTAATAGGTATAAAAAATTACCAGTGTAGATCATTGTAATATCTTGAATTGGGGTATTCATTTTCAATGTAATGTCATTTTCATTGAGGTCAGCAAAATCTAATTTGAATTAAAAATATTGTTGAAAAAATAATAAATTTAAAATAATAAAATTTACCAGAGATAATCATAAAAATTTCTTGAATTGGTTTATTCATTTTCATTAAGACCAGTTAAATCAGATATTCGTTAAAAATATAACTGAATAATATAAAATATTTAACTTTATAATATTTAATAAATTAAAATTAGATTTTACTTCCCTGATTGAACATGAAAACACCAATTCATAAAATGTCTATTATTAACTCTGGTAAATATGTATCTAATTTTAATAATTTTTTTTTTTTAAAAAAATTTCTTGATTGAAATAAGATTTTACTGGCCTTAATGATGAAAATGTTGATACAATGAAAATGAATACACCATTTCTAGAAATTTCTTAAGATCATATCGGGTAAATTTTTATAATATTTTAATTTTATTATAATTTTTTCAATATTGTAAATTAAAATTAGATTTTCCTGGCCTCAATAAAAAAAACATTACAGTGAAAATAATACACAAATTCAAGAAATTTTAATGATCAATTATACTAAAATTTTATAATATATATTATTTTAAAATAAAAGTAAAAATAAAATTTTCAATATAATTAAAACAATTAAAATATTAACCAAATTAGAACATAGAAATTTCTTGAATTGGTGTATTCATTTTCACTGTAATGTAATTTTCAATATGGCCAGTAATATCTTAATTAAATTTAAAATATTGTAAAAAAAAAAAAAAAAAAACATTAATATTAGATAAAAGTTTACCCGAGTAGATTATAGAAATTTCTTGTATTGATGTATTCATTTTCACTGTAATGTCATTTTCATTGGGACGAGTAAAATCTAATTTTAATTAAAAATATTGCTGAAAAATATAAAATATTTAAATTTATAATATATATTATGAAAATTTAGTAAAGTTGATCATTGAAATTTCTTAAATTGTTTTTTTAATTTTTATGGCAACATCATTCTTATTCAGGCCAGTAAAATCTAGTCTTTATTAAAAATACAATTAAAAAAAAAAATAAAAACTTTAAAGTAATATAAAAATTTAACAAACTGTAATAGTAAATATTTATATTTTTTTTCACTATTTTCAATTAAAATTAGATTTTACTGGCCTCAATAAAAAAGACATTACAGTGAAAATGAATACACAATCCAAGAAAATTAAAATAATATAAATATTTACCAAAATTGATCATTGTAATTTTTTGAATTGGTTTATTCATTTTCACCGTAATGTCATATACATTGAGGTCAGCAAAATATAATTTGAATTAAAAATATAGTTGAAAAAATAATAAAATATTAAAATAATATAAAAATTTACCATAGATTATCATAGAAAATTCTTGAATTGGTTTATTAATTTTCATTTAGACCAGTAAAATATTACTGAAATATATAATATATTTTAATTTGTAATATATAATATAAAAATTTAGTAGAGTTGATCATTGAAATTTCTTGAATCTTTTTTTAATTTTTATTGAAACATCATTTTTATTCAGGCCAGTAAACTCTAATATTAATTAAAAATACAGTTGAACAATTTAAAAAAAAAAAACTAAATATAAAAATTTAACAAATTGTAATAGTAAATATTTATGTTATTTTTTTCAAAATTTAAAATTAAAATTAGATTTTCTTGGCCTCATTAAAAAAAACATTATTGTGAAAATGAATAGGTACACAAATTCAAGAAATTTAAATGATCAACTATACTAAAATTTTATAATATATATTATTCTAAAATAAAAGTAAAAATAAAATGTTTTAATATAATTAAAATTATATAAATATTTACCAAAGTAGAACATAGAAATTTCTTGAATTGGTGTATTCATTTTCATTGAGACCAGTAAAATCTAATTTTCATTTAAAATATGTTGAAATATTAAAATTTATAATATATTATATAAAATATTACCAGAGTTGATCATTGTAATTTCTTGAATTGGGGTATTCATTTTCACTGTAATGTCATTTTCATTGAGGCGATTAAATCTAGTTTTAATTAAAAATGCAGTTGAAAAAAAAACATTAAAGTAATATAAAAATTTAACAAATTGTAATAGTAAATATTTATATTTTTTTTTCACTATTTTCAATTAAAATTAGATTTTACTGGCCTCAATAAAAAAGACATTACAGTGAAATGAATACACCAATTCAAGAAATTTCATTGATCAACTATACTAAATTTATATATTATATAAAATAAAAAGTAGAAATTTTAATAAAATTAAAATTATATAAATATATACCTGAGTAGAACAAAGAAATTTCTAATTGGTGTATTTTTTTTCATTGTAATATAATTTCAATCAGGCCAAGGATATTTATTTTTAATTAATAATAGTGTTGAAATAACTATAATTTAGTTAAAATAATATAATAATATACCGAAGTAGATCATAGAAATTTCTTGAACTAGTGTATTCATTTACATTGAGACCAGTACAATCATATTTTCATTAAAAATGTGGGGACGTACTAAAATGCAGACTGGTCTGCATGCAGACTGTAGAGTGCAGACCCAGTTATGCAATTATGCAAAGATATAATTATTATTATTAACTTATTATTAACTGATCCCTAATAGTACAAAACATTATAATTGATAAATAAATAAAAATCTGAAAATTCACCAAATATTTAAATTGTTCAAGATTACATTAAATAATAATGATATTTAAATATTTGTATACCAATGAACAATAGTCTAGAAAACTATTCTATTTTTATTATACATTTGGTAAAAAATTAAATAATTTTATGCTATTGTTTATTATTACATTATTTAATAGTAAAAATATTAAATACATTATATAATTGGCATAACACAATAACTGGGTCTGCAGGTCTGCATGCAGACCAGTCTGCATTTTACATCTCCCCAAAAATGTGTTGAAATATAAGAAATATTAAAATTTATAATATTTTATATAAAATAATGCAAAGAGTTGATCGTTGTAATTTCTTGAATTGAGGGATTCATTTTCACTGTAATATAATTTTCATTGAGGCCAGCAAAATTTAATTTTAATTAAAACTATTGTTGAAAAAAAAAATTATTATTTATGTATTGTAAAGATGTATTTATTAACAATATTTTTAATTAAAATGTGAATTATTGGCTCAAATGAAAATTAATACATCAATTCATGAAATTTCTATGATCATCTGTGTTAAATTTTTATGTTATTTTAATTTCATTGTTATTTTTTCAACTATATTTATAATTACAATTAGATTTTCCTGGGCTTAATGAAAATTACATTACAGTGAAAACAAATACACTAATTCAAGAAATTTCAATGATCAACTCTGCTAATTTTTAAATTAAATATTGTATTCTTTCTTTTATTAGGTATCAACAATATTTTTAATTAAAATAAAATTTTACTGGCCTGAATGAAAATGATGGTACAATGAATAATAATGCACCAGTTTTAGAATTTTCAATGGTCAACTATGGTAAATTTTTTTATTATATATTATTTTAAAATAAAAATAAGAAATTATAATAAAATTAAAATAATAAATGGTATAAATATTTACCAGAGTTGATCATTGTAATTTTTTGAATTGGTGTATTCATTTTCACTGTAATGTCATTTTCATTGAGGCGAGTAAAATATAATTTTAATTAAAAATAAAGTTGAAAAAATAATAATAAAATTAAAATAATATAAGAATTTACCAGTGTTGAACATAGAAACATCTTGAATTGGTGTATTCATTTTCATTGATACCGGTAAAATCTGTTTCTCCTTAAAATATTTATTATACAAATTACCTTGCAATTTACATTGTTAAATATTGTAATTATACAATTTGTAATATAATTTTATTATTATTGACATTACTTATCCATTCTACTAAAAAAAATTATATTCGTTATGAAAAAAATACCTTTAAAAAATTATAATGTGTGTTTAATACATAAGTACCGTAACGTATATTTATAGTTACCTATACCTATTTACCGACCGTATGTTTTTCAAAATAATGTTTGTGTTTAATTTTAATCTTTAATGATTGAAAATTTTTATTTTTCACGATTAAAACAAATATATATACCTATATATTAAATATTTATTAATTTAAAAATATTATGGATTATATTTTTGTCCTGTATTTTATTATTTCAAATATGGTCACCCTATATTACCTTCAAATCGTCACTAATATTATAATTTTCTTTTTATTACTTTTATAATATAATAAATAGAAATTAAATTAAATATAATTAAATAAAGATACGAGTATATGTTAACGAATATTAATTTTTTTTATACATGTTAAAATGTCAATATTATTATGATACTATACCTATATCAGCTATATGACTATATTACCTTTGTCTATACCTACTTCTTTAGAGAGGTGGTGTATAAGTCACTCTTTATCTTTGACTCTTTGTATTCAGACTTCAGAGTTAACTTTGTCGGGTTGCTAATGAAAATTTATTTTAGCCTCATCCGCAAAACATGTCTAAACACTCCTGTGATATGTACTACTAGTATTTTTAACTAAAATATTACCGATATGGCATTGACCACTTGTGTATTACAAAATTAGATGACAATGGAATATTTGAAGTACAATATTAATATAAAATATACACTTTTACTACCTATAGTTAAACATCACATTCTATATTCTAAACTAAGATGGTAATAGAAGATGGAATGTTTTGGATTATAAAACACTGGTCATAAACCATAACACAATTTGAATAAAAAATAGACATTTTTAAATCAATATAAATATTACAAGCAAATAATTGATTACCGTTACCATAAGGATCAATATTTAACTAGTTTTTTCTAATTTTTAAAAATATAAATTGTATATATTTTCATTTTAAATTAAACATTATTGTGAAAAATAATTTTAAGATATTTTCAATGTTCTAGAATTAGGCTAAAAACCATGATACCAATTTTAAAGTTTTATCACTTATTTAGAATACCTATATGTATACCTAATAACATTTTTAAGTCCCTAAGTTATCTTAAAATATTTTAAATCAAATTAGTCAAAATTAGTTTCAGTTGCGTACTTTCGAAATTTTTGAATAATTCTTTCTATCTGATAAACCAAATTTTAATAAATTAAAAAATCATCGAAACTAAGTACCAACTAGATACTACTCTCTGCCGGATACATACTCTATTTGTAGTAATTAGATTATTTCTCAACAAAAATATTACCTACAAACATAACTAAAATGGCACATTGTAAAAACCAATACATTCCTCGCTTCGCTCAAAATTTAAGAATAAAATAAATTTTGTTAGCCTACAAACAATAATTTAACAAATGAGTTAATATTGTAGGTATTGAATAAGTTGTACAAGCAATAAAAAAAAAGAGAAATGGTTATGAAGTTATGCTATAATATCTTTTCATATACAATACGTATATCAGTTTTATATCTTTAAAAACTTGGTTTTGATTTAAAATGTAATTTTAGTATATGTTCAACTTATTTCATTAAATTTTGATAATTGCATATTGTCCTATCACAAATTAGTTTTACCTTTATACTTTTATAGTAGGTAAATGCAATAATATAATCAATTTTAAACAAAAAAAACTAGGGAAATATATAAATATTTTCAAAAAAATATTATATTTTATATTTGTAAATAATATAATAACAGAATATTAAAAAGTAATAGAAATTTAAAAAGATTTCTTCAAATTACTACTTATTTACAGTACTTGTCAAAAACATTTATTTTATATGAATATTTAAACATGGTCTTATTTTGTATTTCACTGTTACTCTACAATAAATTCATCTACATCTCTTTTTGTAATATTTTAATAATAATTAATAATTATATATTCATTTTAATTAACACAATTTTTTACTATAAATTTAACAAAAAAAAAATAATAATAATTTAACACTACAAAATTATAAAACAGTTTAATAGAATAATCATAAATCTAGTTTATTATGTAATACTTTTAAAATAAATAATACAAAAGGGTAAAATAAATTTAAAAAAAAAAATACATAATCAATTAAACTTATTTATCCTACAAAATATACATGTACCGTGAAACATTAAATAAAAATGTCTTCAAAACTATTATCAAACTAATATCATTATTAGGGATTCCTATTTTTTTTTTACAAGATTTACTACTCTAATTATTAATTCCCAAAATTAGCCAACTTATTAACTATACTTATTATTTTTGTAAATTATTTATATTTTCTACCTTAATCCTAAGTTATCTAAAAATATCAATTTATCAGAGAATCAACTGTTAGATTATACATTATCTAATCTTTTAACTGCAATAATAATTTAACACGTTTAAGCAGATTCTTCCAATCATTCACCTAAGAAATCAATAAATGATATAATGTATATAACATGTATTATTTATTAAAAATAATTTATTATAGACTTACATGCTTATGAAGTAAATGATATCGAATACCCAGTGGCTCTTTCTCCAAAAACTTGACCATTAAGTATAAACCAAGATTATATTTTTCAATAGCTACTTCATAATTACCTTTATCTAAATACATGTGTCCACACATAGCAATTTCTATAAGATTAGTTAATTCAGGCGTTTTTTGGCACAATTCTACTATAAAATATATAAACATAAAAAAATATTAATAATATAAAAAACAAAAATTATATTTTATATTTTACACTATAATATCTACTTACTTAATGCTGAAGGATGTTCTTTGTTAATGGATAATATGGATAAGTTTTCTATTTCAGTACTAGTTATATTTCTGTTTGATATAATAAGATAACATTTCAAATTATCTGCACGTGAAATGTATTCTTTTAATTTCAATTTTAATTCT
>JAIUCT010000029.1:1611072-1641786 GCA_021307375.1 Tetraneura akinire
GAAAAATTCGAATACATACTTAGAAATGTAATTGGATAAAAAGAACAACCTGTACGATTGACAAAAGATAGGTATGTATTGAAGAAAAATTCAGCCGGGATCCAATCCCCTTAATTCTAAATTTTTAAATACTGAACAATATAAATTTAATTATATTTATATATAACTTTTAATAAACAAAGATGACAAACAAAATTTAGAAGTGTTTATGATATCAAGCCCACAATAGTAATATATTTCTAACAAAAATCACCTTTATTTGTCGTTTGCTAATGCTCGATTATCGAAGAAATATAACATTATGCTTATAGACTTATAAATTATAATATTAAAATTGTTTATTATATTTTTTTTATTTATAATATTTCATGAAATTTTGGAATCGTTATATTAATTTTTCAACACAATATAGAACTTTAAATATTTCCTAAAATTTTCATTTTAGATTTTGAACGAAGCGTTTGGTTTTACAAAGTGTATTTTATTTTTTTTTTATTTTTGTCTGAAGACACTTTTACTACCCGAATTAAGGATCCGATTTTCACGAATAGCATTATATGTTTCCGGTTGGAAAGTGGATGTAGTTGGTTAGGTACTTTATTTAGATAATTTTTCGAATTTCTCAAAATGACATTAATTAAGACTTGGAATTTTTCTAATATTTTTATATCACGTTAAGTAATATGTGAGTATACTTCAGTAAAATTTTCAGACCTTAAAACCTAAAACTGCTAGTTTCATAAAACATACCAATCGGTAATTCGGTATTTATTATATATAATTGTAATTATTTATTATTTAATCAAAGAAATAATGAAATTAGACCGATATTTTTAAAATTTCTTGAAACAAGACCGGAACGTGTTTAAATATGTAAATTCAAGACTAGACTGGATATGGCCGGACTGAAATTCTAGACTGAACCAGACCTGACTAATAATACTACGTCAGATATCTGAATCTTCAGTTTCTACCTTTCTAGATCAGGGGTCGGCAACCCGCGGCCCACGGGCCGCATGCGGCCCGCAATGACAATTTATATTTAGTATAAAAATATCATATAATACAGCATTATATTTGTAAATAAAACTGGTATTCCTAAGGTTATCTTGTTTTCCAATTATCGAACAAAAGTAGGTAGTATTTATACTAATATTGTAATTTTCAACTAGATTTTCTGACTTTTATTCAATAGACTCCAAAATTAAGTTTTTTCAAAACCCGTTTGTATTGATGACGTTGATGGCTGTTTACAAATGGAAATTATTGAGTTACAAAGTGACGAAAGTCTTAAAACTGCTTTTCATGATAGTCACAATAGTTCAATTTAAATTCAATTATTTATTAATTTAAATTCAATTATTTATTAATTATTATTCAATTATTATTTCAATTTCAATTAGTTCAGTTTTATTCACGTCTCTGTGAAACAAAATTTAGCAAAATATAATATTTTGCTAAAAATGTGTAAATGCAAACCAAAAATCTCATTAACTTTCAATTTATACTTTATTACTATTACATAATGTGATATTATTAAAACTTTGTCAATATATATATATTTATATCACATTAAATTAATATACAAAAGACTAAATAGTGGTGAACTTAAATAAACTAAATTTTTTATAAATATAAACTTTTGTTTAAACAAAATCCCTAATAGCTATTAATAAATAGCATTATCCTATCAGAAATATTTCCCCGCAACAAATGCAATATTGCAAATACATATCTATAGTTATCTGATAGGTATATGACACATTACTGTTATGTTGCAATATCCGCTTTTGCCAAACATTTTAATGTAAACAATGTAACCTTTCAGATAACCAACAATGGTCATGATTCAGAAATATATAATTATAATCTGTAGCATTATTACTGATATATTACATTTCTGTATTGGCAATATTATTTATACTTGTTGAAACTCTTCTGAAGCATAACTTTTATGTTTCTAATTACTTTCAAGATTTCTATTTATTTCATATATATATTTATATATACTATAGGTGTATATATATATATATATATATATATATATATATATATTATATTATTATATTTGTATATGCATCTAAAATTTGTAAAATATTCAAATATATTAAATATAGTAAACACCACTTCACGATAGAATTAATGATAGAAGTATATATTTATCAACAAAATTATATTATATTATCAAAGTTTATACTATTATAATTATACATTATAATAAAAAAAAAAAATTGAAGCTGCATATTATTTACAATATAAAAATCAAAATTAAATTATTATGCATATATAATAGAATGATTAAAGTACCTACTATACCTATAAATATATAATATTAATTATTATATTTTATATATAAATTATATATTTATATATATTATATTTATAACAAAAAATACAAAAATTACAAATTAAAAAAATGTTTCTTAAGCAATTTAAAAGTAAAAATTAAAATATACATAATAATTTATGTATAAATACATTTTTGTATTAAAAATTTAAATGTATTGTATATAAAATATTTAATTATTATATTAGACACATCATTATCACGATAAAAATGTATTTACATATAAATTAATATACTTAGGTATTATTATAAACAATGTTTATAATTTTTAAACATAAATAAAATAAATTTAGAAAGTACTACTAGAAAGTAATAGATGTTTTGTCAGCCCTCGTTTATACAATTAAAACATTTTATTTAAATTTTAATAAAACAGTTTAAAATTTATATTCTGAAGAATTAAAGGCTTCTAAATTTGAATCCTTCAGTAGTTCATCTAATTCATCAACAGTCGATTCCTCATTTTGGATTTCCATTGTCGATAAAGCAGGTTGTTGAATCAACATCATCCTTTGAATAGAAAAAGAAATATTTAATTTTGAAAAAAATATTATTTAATTTTAAAAGTAAAAATTTAAACAGATATATTAGAAATTTAAAACATATTATAGTGGTAACTCATTATTATTCCTGTATAATGATAAAACAAATATATTTACTTGGTCTTTTCACGTGTTTGACGTAATTTGCTTTGAATTAGTCATTTTCCTATTTGATCATTAATTTCCTTCATCGTTGTGTTAGGTAAATGGAAACGCACAATAACTAGAACAATAGTAAATTATTATAAAATCATATTAATAACATCATATCTCATATCATATCATATAATATTATTTATAGTTAGCTTTTAATCTTACAAAATTTACTTACATGTTATAGCTTTCAAAAACAAAGGCAATGAATCTTTGAAGCAATGCTTTTTACTATTTTTACCAGAAAAACAAAATTTAACTGCCAAATCATTGTTCATAACTTTTTTTAATATGTTGTTAATTATGTTTTGTAAATTGCTGCCACCAATTGTTTTTAATAAAGAAACCTATAATTTAAAATTTTATATAATATAATAAAGGTATTATAAACCTATAAGGCAATTAAAATAATAATAATTGTATAGCAGTATTGTATATGATTTTTTTATAAAAAATTACTATTTTTCTATTAGAAAAATATATTTGTTTTTTTTTTATTATTATTCAAAACTTTACAACATTTACAATTATTATAGTTATAACTATAATATATTATATATTATAGTTGTAACTAATTATTATAATATATATATATACCATTTGAGAATAATAGGCTCCAGTATCGTTCATACGTTTCTCTGTGTCTAACAATGACTTTAAATCACTGAAAGGGAGTTCCAAATCCAATAATTCAGATGCCACTCCATTGACTTTTAGAGCTGCATTTTTATCAACACTATTTTTAAATTCTTCAAAGAAGTTTATAATTTCTGTATTTTGTTGACGTATTTCATCCAATTTTAAATTGCATTTTGAAATTTGTTTGGTTATTTTTTTTTTTTGCCATTCTATGAAATTAAAATATATATATATATATATATTTATACTAATGTAGGTAATTTATGAAATAATAATAAAAAATAAATAACTGTTAATAAGTAAATAAATTAATAAAATTATAATTTTTAAGTAATAATTATCAAAAAAAAATAATATACATTTTTAATTAATTGTTAAATATATGAATTTAAGAAGATTTATTTAATAATATAATTAAATTTTTTATTTAGTTTATTCATTTAATAATATTATAAATTATAACTTAACAAAATTAATCTAAATAAATACATTAATATAATATTAAACATACCTGTGTGGTCACAGTCTGTTGATATAGATTGATTATCTCTATTAAAATTATCAAAAATATTGTCTTGACTATTATTATAAAGTTCATATGTCATATTGTCAAAAGATGAATGATTTGACAATGGCTTATTATTGTTTGTGCGTTCTTGAGAATTAGGATTAATTTGAAATTTTGGGCTATCTGCTGTTTTGACATCTCTATCTTTTTTTGTCATTATCGGAGTAGAAGGAAATTCAAGCAATGCGTTATTGTTGTCTTGTAGTTTGAACAATTTCTTTTTAATATTATTAGAACAATGATGTGTGATAGTTGACTGATATAAACTAAAATATTTTTCTTGACGTAGTCTCTTAGAATTTGATTCATTATTTGACTCCAGATCAGAATGTATTTCAGCTTGTTTTAATTTAGTCATTCCAACTTGATAAGAATCTATAACATATATATTATAATTAGTACCTATTTTTTTTTTTTTTCATTTTTAAATTGTTAATAATTATAAGTACCAGTAGAACAAAATATTCGTTTAACAGCGTAAGTACTGCAATTTTCCAAGTCTGGATTCGATTTATTAGCAATTAGTTTGTTAACTTTTATTTGATTCAAATTTGATGGTGGCCAATAACTATGTTTAAAATCATCAGTTAACCATATTGTTGGTACTAACTGAAGACCATCAAAGAATTCAACCACTTTGTAGGACGACATAGTACTAAAAATAAATGTATATGTTAATATATACTTTCTTTTATCAAGGTAAGAATCTAGATTATGCTCATAAACTGCTGTAATGTATGACTCGTACGTGTCATATGCATAACGCATAAGAATTAAGTTAATATCAAATATAAATATATATTTGTAACGATATGGGTACTAGTTTACTTTAATTATTAATACTTATTTAAAACAATATTACTTATAAGGTAATTTTCTATACACACATTAATTATAGTTTTTAAATCAATTGTTTCATGATGGAAGCTTGTACTTATTTTTTTTTTAACTTGATATAAATCATTGAATAAAATAATTTTAAATTAATTTGTTAAGTTTAATTTAATATAGAAAATATGTAGTAAACTTAATTTAAATTCATTGGTTTTTAACATTCAGCAAAAGATATGTAGTGTTAATACAATTAAACATTTATACAATACACCAAAATTGTTTCAAAATAATTAATAGATATTAGGTACTATTAGGTGGGTAATAGATACCTATTACCTAGTAACTACTATGAGTACTACCTAACTAGTATCTATTTAATTTATGAACATTTATTAGATTCGTTATTGAAATATATTATGTAGATCAATTAATTTTTTTTATAACATTTATATTAATATACATTATTTAACAATACCATTATTTATAGAGGAAAAAAGAAATTTGTAATATATCTTAAATTTATTATATTTCAACATAATTTTATACTAATGTAAATACAAGTACTATATAGTATATGCATATCATTAAATATATTATATTATAAAATTATTATTATTATTATAAATTAAATCATTACATATCACATATTTAACTTTTTAAATTAGAATAATAATTATTTAAAAAACGTATAGCATCAACTGTTGATCCGTATAAGCAGCTTTTTCGTTCTTCAATTACCCTACCAGCAATACTAAAAGAGCAGTCACTGCTAGCACTGGAAGATGGTATGGCCAGTATTTGTCTAGCAAGTTTTGACATATATGGAAAACGTGATGATTGATTAGACCAAAAATCTAATATATTGTCATCATCAATATTATAAGTAACCTCATTTCTATAATTCTCCATCTCTTTTATATATTTATATGTTGGCTGTGGTGTAGTCGTAAAAAAAGTTTTGAGTATATGCCAAAAAATTTGCCATAGGGCATTGATCATATAAAAATGTAAGCCACCATCAGTGATGTATTTACGGGGGGGGGGGGTGAACAGATCCCCCAAACCGTTTTTTTAAAGTGATATTTTTTTTATCCTATTTTAGGTTAATATATTTGTCGATACATATCCCCTCCCCTCGTGAGAGAATATACATGTTATATTTTGTTGTGCTAAAACTATGCAGGTTATAATATCAGTTCATCAAAAATAACTTAGAAGTAAATATTTGTAATCCATCAGTGGGATTTACTCTTTCTATTATTTAACTATATGCCGTATTGTTTCTACAATGTATTAATTTATTATCAATCGATTGTTATTCGTTTATAACGTATTTCCAAGTAATCTTAGCAACAAAATCTAATATAGGTACACTAACACTGCCGTACTAGTATAAATTGTATTATTAAGAATATAAATTATAAATTATTGTATTTTAAATTTATAATAATTTGAAATATATAAATAGGTCGTAATTTTAATTTTTTAAATATTTTATAATTAGTAGTTTTCAACTTACAGAAGAAACTAATTTGATATATTAAAAAAATAGTATTCGTATACCTGCGTAACACAAATTACTTTAAAAGTATACGCACTAGAGTAAAAATCGAGAAGTTGTTATATGCCGTATACCCCCGTATACGCTCCACTACACCACTGCTGTTGAACCTCCTCATCTACATCTTCCCATTCAGAAAATATCGTGGTTGTCATTGATGTCTTTCCTTGTATGTAATAATTTTTATTGTTTTGTACATCTGAACTATCTTGTTTGTTATCATCAATTTCCAATTTTAATAGCATTGTTTCTATGTTACCTAATATGCGAAACCTTTCTCCATGTTCATCTGAAAACATTTTGAGCATTTTAAATTTTGGCCATAGATATACAGCTATTTCATGCTCTTCGCTTAACTGAAATTTACTCTCAAGTATTTCTAAGGCTTTAATACTTACTAGCTGCATATGAATATGACGGTGCTGCACTTGTCTATATCTCCCGTGTAAAATGTAATATTATGATTCGCATTTCGCTTATTATTTGCACAAATATACTATAAAATAATCCATGAAATAAAGGACTACAATTAGTTTCAAAAGAAATTGATTTTTTTGCCGAGTTCTCACTAGATACTACATTATGCTACTTAGTAGTTTTAATAGATATTATAGATTTGTTAACATATTATACACATATATCTAATCTATACTCTATACAGTATTCATAAATAAATATATAAATGGTGTATATTACTATAAATATGTTTTTTTTTTTATTTGCAATTATATATTTGTACTATTTAACTATAGGTGTTGTATTATTATTTAATAAAAACGTACCTATGCCGTTCATAAACTTTTTTTTACTTAATTACTAGGTATATTAAAAAAAAATTGCAAATTTCAATATTACAATAACGTATAATAAAATTGACAAAAATTAATTGTTATCACTATACTTTAAACCTTTGCTTTTAAAATTATCTCACTTTCTATCTAGGAGCTGCAAACCACAGATGCGCTGAGAAATGCGCGCGCATTCTTATCATATTCTCGCAGCCAAACGCCGTCCTGTAGGGAAGCGCTCGTTTGTGACGGGACTACGGAAGTTTTTATAATTGTTTTTATTTTCCCGTTCGTTTCTTCAACACTTCTACGCAAGCGGTGTTTTTTTTACTTTTTTTACCGTTCGTTAATTCTTTCCAAACGGATATTATCATCAGCTGTCGTACGACATCTCTCGTAGACATACGGACATATGTTGATAGCAAATAAATATTGTCGATATCGTATCGTCGCTTGTCAATACAGAACGTTTATTGTGGTTTCTACGATTTCATAATTTATTTTTGCGCGCGTATTACAAATCATCGGATGTCGTTTGTCTTATTGTCGTCGCCATTTGGATGCGGTAGAAAATATGGCGTCGACCGATACGCGAGTAGTTTACAGGATCCGTATAACGACGACTAACCGCACGCCAATGAATTGTAAAACGATCCGAGGCTGTACTAAAAAATAAGCTCCGTGACGATGACGAACAACGATTAAATATTTTTTGGAACACACTTCTACGGAGGCAACCGCCGCAATGACCGTGGCCATTCGCCGTAATTTTTGCGGTTGGAAACGTTTCAAAGTTTGTCTTAATTTCATACCGTTTACAAACTAGTTGTTAGATACACTTTATTATCGTTTTTCTATGGTCTATAAATGGTTGCAGATAATACTCTTGTCCGTTGTTGTATTGATCATCTTGATCAATTTCATCGTGACTTCGTTTAGCTCTGGCCGTCGACATTACAATCTGAATGCATCAACACTGAACAGTCATAAGTATAATAACAGTAATTGGTTTCAGTATGGTGATGCGTCAAAGTACATATCAATTGAAGTTCTCTCCAGCAAAGATCGAGTGAGAATATGTGTTGACGATGCAACGGTAATACCCATATTACTATAATAATAGAAAAAAATGCCTTTAACTTAGAACACAAAAAGTATTTACAAAAAAAATGTTCAAATTTATCTATCATTTCTGTATTACAAATTAAATTTTATGTTCATTTTTTTTTTTTTTTTTATTTATTTTTTTTTATTTACTGTTTAATTTGATAATAAACTCATTTATTTTAAATTTTTTATAAAATAGATATTTTGTAGATTTGTTTAATATTAAATAAAAAAAACATTATTAAAAAATTGTCAAAGATTAATTGATTATTTTCTATGATTCTTATAGTTAATAAATTATTTATATTTTTTCTCTTCATTTTAATTATAATAGGTTATATCGTAAATAATAAAAAACTGGTAATATAACGTAGAAAACATTAATGTTTATTGTTATATTTTATATTATTATTTAATTATTATCATTTATAGTTTCTTATCAAAATTTATGTTTTAGGCAAAAAAAATTAAATTATGAATAAGTAGTAAGGTATATTATAAACTATACAAATTACGAATAAAAATTTATAATGTATTTTCCAATATGTATTTTATATCATATACCAAACACGAATTTTTAATTTTAAGGTAATTGATGATAGTGGTACATCCAGTAATAGAGGTTTACATGTTGTTGTTCTAAATCAATATACTGGCATGGTGATGGCTCAAAGAGTATTTGATACTTATATGGATGATGAACTACTGATAGAATTTTTACATAGTGTGTCAAATGGTCGTATAATGATATTCGCCATCAAGGTTAGTATTATTAAATTTTACTAAATCTTTTCTAGATTCTGAGCGGAACGAAAAATATATTAGTTTTACAATAATGTGTGATTTTTGATTTTGTTTTTTTTTTTTATGTCTGAAGACACTTTTACTACCTGAAATAATTCTATACAAATCTTAAATTGGACCCGTCTCTCCCCCTAAAAATTTTTCTCAGTTACGGTCTTGTATCAAAATTTTAGAAAAATCCCTAGTTTAAAATTTTTTTTATATAGATGTTTAAAGTTGATATTTTTAATTAATCGAAAATATTATGAAAAAATTACGAAAAAACGGCATTATCTGACTGAACTTCGCTCAGAATCAATTTTCTAATGCAATGGTTTATCATTGTATTCAAATTATATTTAAAATTAAACACTATGATTGCACACCTGTACCCCTTCCCTTGCTTTTTTTTTTTATTAATTTATGTTATAATTATTACTGCCAACATAACTATATTATTAAAGTTCAATATAATTTTTTATATGGAACTGATTTAATTGTTACCTATTATTTGTTAGGATGAGGCATCATACCATTTGACCAATGAAGGAAAGCGTGCTATGCAAATGCATACTGGTGGTGGCCGTCCAAATACTAGTAGAAGTAGATCTAACTCTAATACAGGTGGTTCGTTGTGGCTGTCTGAGCTTGGTTGGCGTGACATGTGGGCAATGGTAGCAAAACACCAAAATGATTATTTCAAAACAGACTCTAGTAGTGCCAATGGTCATATATATGGTGAAAGTTATAGTCGTAATCCAGGTTTAGTAATACAACATAATATTAAAAGTGCAGGTACTTCATCCTCATGGGGCAATAACGTTTTGTTACGTGTACAAGTGCCACTTGATATAATTCATAATAACAATTTAAGTGAGTCAATATAATACTGTGGTAGGTTTAATATAATTTATTAATATAATTTGTTATATATGTAGGTGATGATTGGTGTGAATCACAGATAACAGCTACTGCTTTTGATAATAGCCAGGAAAACAAGGAAGACAATGATTTAATCGATGATGACATAATAGAATCACAAATAGCAAGACGTCGACGGTTTTGTAGTCGAATTGAAGGCTATGGTAATGTGTGCAATTGCTTGCAACCAGATCTTCTAGACTTCCATCCATTACCTGTAAGAATTAAATACTTTTATTTATTAGTATTTTACTTCATTATTAGTACATTCCAATATTATACAATAAATGTAACAAATATGCTTTTAAAAATAATTTTGATACCTATTGGTTGTTATTTAAATATTTAATATATATATTACCCAGAAATTAGGATTAAGGCGGCTCTCCGTAGTGAATATTTACGGCGAAATAGACCTAAACGAATTCCAACGTATTGGCTTTAGTTTTACTTAAAAAACAATTCTGAAAACAATTTTATATTTGAAAAGAACTCTATTTTGGATTGTACGAATTACATTTCTAAGAATTTTTTTTTAAATCTTACATTTCCAAAAATAAAATTGTTAAAAATGTTAATATTTTATAAAAAGTAAAATATAGATTTATTGTTATAATATTAATAAAATTTAAAATTGGCTTTGTACGATTCAAAATAAAGTTCATTATAAATTTAAATCTGTCCTTAAAATTATTTTTGAAGTTTATGTTGAATAGGCCACTTTTGCATTTTTCATATAACCACCTCATAATCATAAAATTTTGTTTAGGTCATATGTTTAAAAAAACCATCTTTGTTATTGCACAATAAACTTTTTTAATCATCATTTTATACAATTATAATAAGTACATTAACATGAATTAAATTCAGACTTATAATATCAATTCCTTCATAACAAACAACTTAATTATTAAAAAAAATTTAAATTTTACAAAATAAAATAAATACATTGAAACAAAAACTAAATTGAATAAAGATTAAAATACTTTAGTAATTAATTTTTAAATATTATTATTCAGATACCTGATTCAAATATAGACAATGTTCCAGTAGTTATAATAGCTGGCAATCGAGCAGATTATCTTTATAGGTATATTTATAGATGTTGAAAATATTAATTTAATGCATATTAAAAAGTAACAATTAATGTTTTATATTACTAGAACAATAAAATCTGTGTTAAATGCTCGAGGTGTCAAACGGCATATGATAACTATTCATATAGATGGTTATTATGATGAACCTGTAGAAGTTGCTCGTCTATTGGGTGTGCGAGCTGTACAACATATGCCTGCTATAGGCGATTCAATCAATGCTGGTGGTGATCATATAAGTAGTAGAAGCAGTAGTTCAATACGACGACGGAGAGTTACACAACATTACAAATCAGCATTAACAAACACATTTAGTTCTCTTTTCCCACAAGCCGAATATGTCATTATACTAGAAGATGATCTTGAGGTTTCTATTGATTTTTTTAGGTTTGTTTTAAATTTTTTGTCATTATTTATTATAAAAGTAGGTACATACTACATATAGAATATCAAAAAGTAATTTAAAATTTAATTTCTTTTGACAAAAATGTGTGTCCAACATGTTTTGAAAAGTAAAAATTAAATGTTGCAATAATTTGTTATTCATTGTTATATAAAAAAAAAACTATTTTAATATTTAGCTTCTTAAGTCAGACTTTGCCATTATTGGCAGCATCTGATGACTCTACAGATGGCAGCAGTGATGGACCTGGATCACTTTATTGTGTGTCTGCTTGGAACGATCAAGGATACAAGCACACAGCGAGTCGGCTAGATATTCTATACCGTGTTGACTGGATGCCTGGATTAGGATTGATGTTGAAGCGGTCCTTGTACAAAGATCAATTGGAGTCAGAATGGCCCACCGTAGAAAAGGTTGTTTATATTTACAACTATATTATATTCTCTATTAAAATAAAGTAAACTTATAATATAATATAATCTTACAAATTTGATGTACCATATTTTTGTATATCTATTAATAGCCTTGGGATTGGGATATGTGGATGCGATCAAGTAAAATACAACGTGGTAGACAATGTATAGTACCAGAGGTCAGCAGAACATATCATTTTGGTTCTTCGCGTGCCATTAATGTTCACCCATACTTTCAACGAATATATTTTGATCATCATGCATTTTACAATTATAATGTTGCTACTGATGCTAGATCTAATAGTAGTGGAACTGATAGTAATTATTATGATGGATCAGGACTAATCCGCTTTCAAAATATTAACAAGTATTAGTTAGCAAATGTTAATAATTTATTACAAAATAATAATATACAGTGGCGGTTTTATGGGTAAGGACCTCTCAGACCAATGAAAAATTTAATTAAAAGTATATAAATATATTTATTTATAATAATTATTATCACATTGCATTCTACTAAAATATTTAACAGAAAATTGTTGAAAACCGCCATTGATAATATTAATATGATATATTAACACATTTAATATAATAATCTTTCTTTGCAAAATAAAAATTCACTATAGAAATTAATTGCAATATTAAATTAATGTATTTTTATTTTGTGTTTAGAATGACTCGAGCAGCATATCTTAAATGGATGGAACATAGGATCATAATAGAAGGCCAAATATTAGATCATAGTAAGTGGCCTTGCAGGAAGAAACAGTGGAATAGTGGTGGTGCCAGAAATGGTGATAGCAGGGATAGTGAAAATTATAGATTACAGTACATTGGAGACAGAAACTATCGACGAGTCGATGAAGAATTTTTTATTATTGAAGAGATGATGAATAAAAACAATTCAATTAGATTAAAAAAATTATTTTTATTATACATAAAAATGGATGATCCAAATGGTATAAATAGAGACACAGCATCTTTAGCATGGACATCATTAGCAAAGGTATACAAAATATTAAACACAAAAGACATTTATTTATTATTATATTTTATGCATTTTTAACCTACATGTTACTGTATTACAGTGCCTGGGCATATGGGATCTTGATATCAGAGGTCATTACAAAGGTATGTGGCGACTATACCTTAATCACAAAAATGACAATAAATATGAGGATGGTAGAAATGCTGAAGAAGAAGGATTACCTGATCATAGTAAAAGTGATACAGAACTATTTATCATAGGCTGTCCATTCTCATACTTCTGGTATATTTACAGTACTAGAGTTATGGTTTTAAAGATAAACTAAATAACAATTTTATTTTTATTTTAAACAGTAAATTCAAGCCCACAAATATAACTGCTCTATGTTATAACAGTAATGGTGGTGGCGGTGGTGAAGATGATGATAGTAATGATGGATTTTGAAAACTGCTTTTTACTATTATTTCCAAGGAGAAAAAGACTATAATTATTACTAGTATTTATTACTATATTTTATTAGGGTAGATACATCATTTTTAATGTAAGAAATTGTACAATTACACTCATGTAAAAAATATCTATAACAATATCTCGTACAACAAATAATCTCAATTTTTTAAATATTCTTGATTTAGTGCAATAATAGTTAATCATGAAAAACATAAATATTGTTTATATTAATATTGTTATAATTGATTTTGTTACTATATAAATGTACAATTGATTTTATTTTATTAATTGAAAGATACTCTTATGTTGCAATGATTTTTCTTGCTTATTTATTTTTATTTCAACTAAATAAAATAAATTATTTTCTAGTATTTATGTTAAATTGAAATTAACATTATAACACTATCATAGAGACTGTACTAATTTATAATTAATTTAATTTATTTTTTTTATAATAAAATTATATTACTTTATATTTTGTATAGGTATATATGTGTGATCAGTAAGAATAATGCCAACCGAATTAGACGAAAGACTAAATAATATTATAAATTACTTTACAACTTAACAACAAAAACATAGCAATAACAACAACATCTGCACTGTCTCTTTGATTGATTGGTACTCTGGGTGGTTCATCTCTACTCCAAAAACTAATTTGAACGGAGTCATACCTATTGAACGTTGATATGACCCATTCTAGTATTACTATGAGTACTAAGGAAATAATTTATTCAGTATCTTCATTATCTGAATTAATTAGTCTTTGAGGTTTATTTGTGGTTGGCCAGTTATTATAAAATTGATAATAATCATTTGGAATTATTTTACTATTCAATAAATACTTCAAATCTTTTTTCTTTGCTTTCCTAATAGGTATTTGTTTTGAGTACTTAATTTCTAAATTAACTGAAGTCCATTCTTGTGTTTTCTTTCCGCACCTCTTTTCAAAAATATGTCCATTTCTTTAAAAACCGTTTCTTGTTGATCATATTTATATTGCATAATACCTATTAGGATTATTATTTTTTTTTTTTTTGGATCACATCCACTTTATCTTCATCCAATTTACTTTCTCTTTTTCAGTGTTTATAGTTATATTCTGTATCATTGAATCCACCAATTTTTCTAAGTTATAAAATTCATTATAATGCATAGTTGTAACTTTGTAAGGACTAGGTTTTATCCTAGCAGATGAAAACAACAATGCCCATTCTCTGGTGGTAAATACTTTTTTATCCATGGTCACCAATATTACAATATTATTGACATCGTAAAGCACGAACGTCTACTGAAAAGTTATCATTGCATTTGTATCTAGAAAAAAAACAAAAATTTTACTTGCTAATTAATATGCAATAATGATTATTTAAAAATGATATACTTTACCTAAACTTGATACATTTGACTGGTCTTGGTATTTTTTTATGAAATGTTTTGCCATTTCAATTTGTATACTTTTCTCCACATAATCTCTCTTTTTTTTTTTTAATAATAGTTTTTTTTCCAAATTTCTGGATTTGTTTTTCTTCTTTTTACTTTTTGTTGTATATTTTCGGTTTCATATGATACACAATCTGAATACTGTTTAAATAAATAAATCAATATTTTTATATTTTTATTTTTTATTATTTATTTTTTTATTTTAATGTAAGTTTTTTCTAATACCTATAAAAGTGAATGTATATGTAGATATATATTTTATTCATTTTAACCATAAACTTACAAATTACTTTTATAAATAATACTTTTATAATAAATACTCCTTATATATTATATTTACTTCAATTTAATGAGGATAAATAAATAAGAAATTTAAACAACTGAAATTAAATATAAATTGTTTATTAATAAAAATAATAAAAATTATAATAATTTAAATTTAATATTTTGTGATCTTTTTATATTGAATGGTGCTTGAGCAAGTGTATACTTCTTAATAACTTCTTCCATATCATTTTGTGATTTATTTTTAAATTTATTTTGTTTTTTAACAGCTTATGAAAAATATAGTACAATAAAATAAATAAATAAATATAATATATATATACAAATATATCAATACATTTAAAATATATAGGCAATAAGTAGAGTTAATTTTTATAAATTGATTAATGATTTGATTGTTTGAATAACATTAAATTTTAATATTATTGTACGACTATAAATAAATATACTGTTATGATATATATTAATATTAATTATGCTGAAATTGGTACAGTTATTATAATAATATTAAAGCATATTACATACCCTAGTTTATGGATTATTTTTTATTAATTTTAATATACCATGTTATATATGATATATCCATATACTTTCTTTGTTACAGATCTACTACATATATAACATTTCTTTGAAAATTTACTTCCATAAAAAAATATTCATTTTTAATTTCAATGTTTATAAATTATATTTTGACAATTTGACTATTGATTACTATTCTACGAACAAAGAAAAATCAACTTTAAAATCATCTGTGACTTACCATGTTTAGAGACAACTCTAATATATAATATAGATATTATAAATTATAAATTTAATTTAGAAATGTTAATATTATTATTCTAAAACACATACTATATATTTATAGTTTAAGTATTGACTTGTGGATAATATATTTAAATAAATAAAAAACCTAATCCACAAAAATTTACTTTTATTTTAAGCAAATACGTATTTTGATAACAAAGTTACCATCTTTAGTGCAAAACACCACCTCAAGTCAGTCATATAAAAATATAAGATTACGCTCAACAGCAAGTTATTATATAAATATAGAACAAAATAAACAATTAACTTAATTTTTTTAAATAAAATGGAAAATCATTTCGTCTATTATTTTTGGCGACCTCCAAACCTATCATTAGCAACACCCAGGTTGAAAACCACTGAATTCACCCATCACTTATAAACAAAAAATATAATATAATAAAAAGTGTCACTATTAAATGTACCTAATTAGGTAGTAATTATATATACTTATGGAATGTTAATTTTATCAGCTAAGTCTTTTTCGCATGTTAAGAGCAAATAGTATTATAGTAATAGACTTTCTTGGCATATCGTTGAACGTAAATGAGTTTTTACAAGTTTCACTTTGGAAAAATAACGTTCACTTGAAACTGATGTTGCTGGGATTGTACATAAAGCTTTATAAGTAAGATATAAAGTCGGGAAAGCTGAAATTAAATCAAATGTGTTCAACAGTTCAAAAATTTGTATCGAAGATATATTATTTTTTAAACCATTATCAACCTCTGGCCTGACTATCTACGCCTGTAGCCTATCCACCTCAAAAAAACATTGGGCAACCGCCCCTAAAAAACACGGTTACTACGCCACTGGGTAGTAGGTACATTATTTAAAACTAAATTTATTTATTTTTTCCGAATTAGTTTATGATTTTATATAATATTATTATAATAGTTCATAACGAATCACATAATATTGTTGACCAAATTCCCTTCAAAATTTATTAAAATTAAATATTGAATTTTTTTTTTTTGGTTTGGGACACCGTGGACACCCCTCCCCCCCAAACAAAAAAATACGCCACTGTTTTGGCTAAAGTATTAGCTTCAAAAAATGATTCTATAATACATGAAACATTCCAATAGAAATAGTAGGAAGTGACTATAAATAATAAAATTATATTTTTACCAATATTTCTTTTTAAAAGTCTTGCTTTAAAGGTAATTAAATTCAATTTCATTTGGTATACTCTTTCGCTCTACAAATTTTTTGACAAATGCTCCATTTTTTTGGCCATGCGCAAGTTCCATTTTTTTGAAACCAAAAACTTGGTACTCGTTCTACTGAATCGTTACCAAAAAAATGAACGACTGAATAACTTGTCATTATACGTCTTATTTTAATATTTCTACAAAAAAATATATGGAATTATAAACACACACACACACACACACAAACACGTATATATACATATATAGTACATATTATTATAAACCTACAATATTATTATGTATAAAAGTATAATAAATATACCTATATAAAACTAATTATAATTTATAAAAAAAAATTATATCTGACAAATATTTATAACTTGAAAAATACATATTGTTTTTTATCTTTCTCAAAACCTGTGTAACAATCGGATTTACATTTTAAGATAATTTATTTTAAGATCCTTTTTAATTTTTAAAGTTGTATAAGTGTATTGTGAAAGTGAAATTCTA
This sequence comes from Tetraneura akinire, assembly GCA_021307375.1. Classification (NCBI taxonomy): domain Eukaryota; kingdom Metazoa; phylum Arthropoda; class Insecta; order Hemiptera; family Aphididae; genus Tetraneura; species Tetraneura akinire. The sequence goes on from JAIUCT010000029.1 coordinate 1,628,863, forward strand.
AATAAAAGTATTTGTATTTGTATTTAAATACTTTTATAATCAAGTATTCAAATACGTATTTTAAATATATTTGGAAAAGTTATTTTTAAAGTTAATTTTTTTGTATTTATTTTATTTCGAAGCCAATATATATACCATATAAATAATATATATAATATAATATATATATAATGGTATATAATATATACCAGTGCCGTGTTATGGTAAAATGCCGCCGGGGGCAATAATATTTTGGCGCTCTCTCGCCGATATAATTTTACCACATATATATAGTACCTATGTGAACATCCAATAAAATTTTCAAGTCTCTACCTTCAAAATTGCGCCCGAGTTATCGTGAAATATTGAAATCGAATTCGTTGAAATTTCAGTTTTCGTGAAAAATGCTAGGTAATTCATAATTCACATTACCTATTAATAAATTATTGTAGGTAAATTAAACACACTGTAACCATATTTTGTTTTATAATAATAATTCCAATGATTAAGTATTGAGTTGTTTGAAATAAATAAAAATTAAATACAATGGCTGTCGTGAATTAAGTCTAAAATTTTGCCGCCGGTTAATCAAGTCTAAAATATTGCCGCCGAGGGAAAATTGCCCCTTTTGCCCCCCGTTAAACACGGCTCTGCCATATACCTGTAATGTAAACAAAATTACATGGATGATTTGAAGATATTTAGGTACCTACTGATTATGTATAACCGCAACTGCGTTCCGATGACGATACTTACCGATGAATCAAACGCTGATTGAAGGTAATATCTATGGCACAGACATTTAACGGAAGGTCGTATCTTTATTCTATGGTCGTAAGTCCGTAACCATTCCTTGCAACGACAATCGTAGTCATTTGTCTACAAGCATCACATGAATGACCATTATTTAAATGATTTACGGTACATAAAGCGGATAGAACAGGTATTATGTCATTAGTATTTTTTATATTATTTTAATTTTCACACCGTCATGAACGATTATATGCGAGAACATTTATTTTTCTATTAAACTAATACCTATAGTTATTCTATAATATAATAAGCCACGTAGCGGAGTGTTGAAATCGATTGTACAAAATAAAATTTTCAAAATCGAAAAATTACAAATTTTATGATTCACAAAATATTATTTTCCGTCACAATTATAATAATCGCGCGTAGTAGAACTATAATTCTTTAATGTTTTATACTACCTACATTAACGGCATTTTAATAACTTTTATAATACAGAAGCGCTTTATATATTTTTTATGAAATGTTCTAAAAAACCAATTGCATTTTTTTCTTCTTATAATCACTTCACGCCATCACTAGTTTTTCGTTAACCGATAGAATGTAAAATTTTATCGCCTCTAAATTTTTATTTATTTATTTATTTTTTTAATAAATTTAAGTTCAGCGCAAATGCACATACAATTAATATAAAAATAAAATTTAAAATAATATTGATGGTGCAATGTGCTAACTGTGTATATTACTTATATAATATATATAAAATAATTGACGAACACATAACTATATGTAGATAGTTCTTTTTTCCATAGACAATATAAAAATATTATATTGTGATCCATTCAATGATTTAAGTTTTCCAATTGTAAAATTTCGTTATAAATTTGCATTTCGTAATAATATGTAATATTACAGTATCATATTATTGGCTATTTTGACAATGTTTTATTTAACTGTATAATGTACAATGTACCGATTATTATAATGGTAATTGTTATTTTTTTTAATATGGTTCACAATGCTCGGGCAATATGTACATTGCCCGTGACATATTTATATTATATAGAAATGTAGTCATTTTGTTATAGTGAAATATAGTTAAAATGGATCCTATAATACCTAGTAGAGGTAGGGCTCGTAGACGTCCATTTTTACAAGACAATATACCAATACAAACATGTCCAACTAATTCATCAACATTGACATATTTGACTTCTGGTACATCGCAACAACGCGTGGAATCACAAATAAAACGATCTGGAACTCATCCCAATAATTTATTTTGTAAACGAAGCTCAAATCAAGAAGTAAAAAAAATCATTATTTATTCCTATAAAATTATTATATACAAATGAATAATTTTATATGATTATTTTACGATAGGAACACAAAAAAACTGATGATATCCGTGACTTATCTATTGCAGGTATAGTTTAATAATATCTACTTCTATTAATATATTAGTTTAGGGTTAATAATATTTAGAGCATTTAAATTTTTATATTAACTAAATAACTATACTAGTAAAATCTGTGAGATGGTGTATGTTTTAAATTTTTCCTTAAACATAGTCAAGGTTGGTTTAAAATATCAATTTATTTTAATGTTGTTACTTTGTTAGTAGTAATAACATATTAACATGTATCTACCTATGTTGATACTGTTTTAGATAATGAATGAAGCGAAGAATGTATTGGTTTTACATTTTACAATGATGTGTCTTTTTTTTTTTTTTTTTTAAAAAAAAGATTTTCGATTAAACCAAAAATATCAACTTTTAAATAGCTATAAAAAAAAAATTGAAACTTGTGATTTTTCTAATATGTAATATGTGAGTATACTTCAGTAAAATTTTCAGATCTTAAAACATAAAACTACCTATTTTCAGTTAATTGCACTTTTCGCGAGTATTGCCGTTTTTTAGTCAGTTTTTGGTCATTTTTTCTATCGCATAGGGTCAAATATAAGAAATTCGAAAAATAATCTCATTAAAGTACGAACTGCATTCACTTTCCAATAGGAAACATATGCTATTTGTGAAAATCGGAGCATTATTTCGGGTAGTAAAAGTTTCATCAGACATAAAGAAAAAAAATTATTATTGTTATTATTTAAATAATAGGTATAAATATAAAATAAATATAAATGAGTAGAACAGAAATATTAAAATATACGTAGTTTGATTTACACGTGCATTTTTAGATTCTGAGCGAAGCGAAGAACGTATTGGTTTTAAAAAGATGTATGACTTTTTTATTTTTTTTTTTTTATGTCTGAAGACACTTTTACTACCAGTAATAATGTTTCGATTTTTACGAAAAGCATCTATTTCCTGCTGGAAAGTGGTTGTAGTTGTTACTTTAATTAGGTCATTTTTCGATTTTCTCAAAATTGACCCTATGCGAATATGCGATAGAAAAAACGACTAAAGAATGACGAAAAACGTTATTTTTCACGAAAACTGAAATTCCGACGAATTCGATTTAAATATTTCACGATAAATCAGACAATTTTGAAATTAGTGACTTGAAAATTTTATTGGATGTTCACATATTATATATTATATATATATGTGGTAAAATTTTGGAACCGTTAAGTTAATATTTCTACAAAATATAGGACATTGAATATTTTGTAAAATTATCGTTTTTATGTATATAATGTTTGACAAAATTAGCAATTTTGGGCATTAAGGTCTGAAAATTTTACAGAAGTATACTTTCATATTACTTAATAGTTAATATAATATCAAAATATTAGAAAATTCTCAAGACTCATTTTTTTTTTTATAGCTGTTTGAAGTTGAATTTTCAGTAAAATAAATATTTAAAGTATTTATATGCATTTCTGTTATTACCTACGAGTATATAACAATATTTTACCATAATATTAAATAAAATTGACAACATTTTTTTAAAAATTTTGAAAATTTTGATGTAATATTAAATGTATTTTACTTAACTTAGTTTCAATTAATTGTGAATTATTACTTTTACGATTTTTTTTTTTATATAGCGGTTTAATGTATAAAAAAGAAGAGCTGATACTCCTGCGGCAAGGATACAGGTGTGCGAATCATAGTATTTAATTTTAATTACAATTTGAATGCAATGATAAATCATCGCATTCGAGAAAAGTATTTTAAGTGAAGTTCTGTCAGATATTTAGGTGACAAGGGATTTTATGATAATTTATACTGAATTTAGAGACTTGAAAATTTTATGGGGTGTTCATTTATGTACTATATGTGTACCTATATGGTCCTTATAAACTTATATGTGTGATATAATTTTGCGTTTCGAATATTTAATATTAAAAATGTCAAAACTTTAATCAATACCTACATTATCTGACTGAACTTCGCTCAGAATAGTTTTTCGAATACGATAGTTTATCATAGCATTAAAATTCTAATTAACATTAAACACTATGATTTGCACACCTGTATCCCTGCGGCAGGAGTATCAGCTCGTCTTTTTTTTAATTACAGGAGACGAAAAAAATCGTAAGGAATTTCTGAATAAAATAAGTGAAACTACCATTTGACAAAAAAAGGGATTTTTAACATGGCGGACGTCAAAATGGTTTATCCTTGACAATTTTTTTTCGTCTCCTCTAATTCTAAAAAAACAGTGATAGGACATATTTTATTACTAGGTACTGTTTTTATTATAAATTAAAATTAACCATTTAAATATGATTATTTTTCAAAATTGAGTGTATTTTGTTATACGTATATAAATAAAATTTAAATTAACTATGTGGGACAATAAAATGATTTTAAACAATTGACCTTTACATAATTTTACATAAATTAATTGTTGGTAGGCATTGTCAACTTTCAATTTCAAAATAATATCGTTTTATATTAAACAATCCCATTTTCATAATATTGTTTTTTTTTTTTTTTTTTTTTTTGTCAAAGTTATACGTACCTACTCGTATATTCTAATAATAGACACATTAAATTATTTAAACTTGTATTTATTTTCAATATTTTTATTACAATCATGTTATATTATATATATAGACAAATTACCTCTCGGTCGTGGAGTAATTAGAGGTAGACGAACACCTGAAATTGTAAGTTTAAGAACATCAAGGCCACAATCATCTTTAGGTTCTTCTGGAAAACAAGGTATTATCCTAAAATATTTTATAAATAATAATACATTATAATATTAATTATTAATAATTATGAAATTTACTATTTTTGGTGTTGAGTCACTTGTAGAATTTTATTAAATAAAAATACCCAATGCCTACAAAAAAATTTTTTTTAACAAATACGTATTTCGAAAATTATATTGTGTTATATAATTATTATTATTCATTATAAATTATACCTAATAATTTAAGTGTCAATAATTTTGTATGTTCCATTTTACTAGTCGAATAAAATATGCTTCATTAAATATACATGTATTTTTTTAAAAAATAACCAATAATATATTTTAGTATTACTTTACAAATTTTGTTATAATTATGTAGGTAATTGTTTTTTTAATAACTTAAATTTTATTATTGAAATATTATTAATTAATTTTAGATTTTGAGCCGAAGGAAAATATATCGGTTTTACAATGATGTGTGTTTTTTTCATTTTTTTTTATGTCTAAAGACACTTTCTACCCGAAATAATGCTCAGATTTTCACGAATAGAATATGTTTCCGGTTGGAAAGTGGATGTAGTTGGTACCTACCATGACGAAATAAATAGGTATGATCACAACTTGTTGATATGCAATGTTGAGTGGTGGGATTCTTCCTCCTTTTTTCATTGGGGGGGGGGGGTTATGACAATATGACCGCAGAGTCACTGATAAGTGATAAGTAATATTCAATAATTCAATATTGATATTTTTATAATATTTAGTAAATATAGAAATATAAGCCAATAAAAATAAGCGGAAATCTACCCTTTCCGCGCTTCTTAGAACGAAACTCGGCTTGTTGTGATCATACCTATTTATTTCGTCATGGTTGGTACTTTAATTAGATTATTTTTCAAATTTCTCTAAATTGACCCTATACATAAATATATAACCTAACCTTTAAATATTAATATTTTCAGCGAATTGTTTTTATACATGATAGAAACTAATAAATTACATATACCTACACATAACTATTATAATATTTATAATAATTACTAATAGGCAATAGCAATACAAACCAACTTCACTTCATACTCATAATTTAATATTATAATTTATTATTATATATTATATAATCATAATGCATTTTTTTCTAATAATTTTATGCTTAGGTGTTAGGTGAAATTTTGTATTGGAGATTGTAATTACGTAAATATCATATCATAATATATTGATTTGTAAAATTATTTTATTAAAAGAAAAATTATATTACATAGATATTTAACAAATTATAATGTAAAAAATTTTTATTTTATTTTTAAGGGACTTCTGGGCAACTTGTCAAATTGATATCCAATTATTTTCCTATTAAATCATATGTAAATTGCAGTTTCTTTCAGTATAGGATAGATTTTAATCCAACCGAAGATAGTATTGGTATCAAACGAAGTTTATTATCGCAACATAAAGATTTATTAGGTGGGTACATATTTGATGGATCCATGTTGTTTACTGGCACTAAATACCATAATGATGTAAGTTAATTAACTTATGATAAAAAGTATAAACTTATTATATGCAATAAAACTATTTAGGTCCACAATATGTATTAGTATTAAATTACAAATAAATAATGTTTGATTAACATTCAATTGTTGTCAAAAACAATGATTATTATTTTTTTTAATTTTAAATTATACTATGATCATTATATTTTATATTTAGAACTTTGAATTAGTATCAAAACACCGTATTGATGACAAAATAGTCATAATTACAGTAAAATTTACCAATGTAATTGAAACTGGTGATTATGCAAATATACAAATTTTCAATATACTTTTACGCAACTGTCTTAGACACCTTAATCTAAAACTGATTGGGAGAAATTTTTATGATCCAGAAGCTAAAGTAATTTATATTGTCATTAGCAGTTTTATTTATGATATATATTAATGATTATTAATTATTATTATATATTAAGATTAATATAGCACAGCATAAACTTCAATTGTGGCCAGGATACGAGACAGCAATCGGAAGATATGAAAATGATATTTTACTATGTGCTGAAATATCTACTAAAGTAATACGTCAGGAAACAGTTTTTGATTTATTAAAACAATATTCTTCACAAAGACATAATGATTCAAATTGGATGGTAAGTTTTCTATACTTTATTCTTCATTACAAGTTAAAAATACATAGTATATCTATATATATATAATATATTTATAAAATAGTATTATATCCCATATTAATATTTTTGTTAGTTTTGAAATTGTTGGAATTAACGAGTATAAATAATAAATAACACATCAATATATTTACAACTTAATCTCTTTCTTTATCAAATACATTTTTATTGATTTTAATAACATTATTTTTTCAAAATTTTCTACAAAATATCGGACTTTGAATATTTCGTAAAATTCTCGTTTTTACGTAGGTATATAATGTTTGATAAAATTGTCAATTTTTGGTATTAAGGTCTGAAAATTTTACTGAAGTATACTTACATATTACTTAACATCATACTAGAATATTAAAAAAATCCCTTGTCTCAATATTTTTTTATAGCTATTTTAAGTTGATATTTTTAGTTCAAACGAAAGTTATAATCTGACTGAACTTCGCTCGGGATCGTTTTTTCGAATGCAATGATTTATCATTTTTTAATATACTTATTATACCTATATTAATTTTTAATAAATTTTATTTCGTTAAATTTAGATGAATTTTAAATCAGCTGTAATTGGAACTGTTGTGCTAACTACATACAACAATAAAACATATATGATAGATGATATTGATGAAGATGTTGATCCTAATTCAACTTTTATGAAAAAAGATGGGACTAAAATTTCTTATATACAATATTATAAAACAGTATATATATATATATATCTCGAATATACCTATGTTATTCTATTCTGTGTTTCAGAATTATAGTTCATTGTATATTTCCTTATTTTAGAAATGGAACGTGAATATAAATTATGGTAAACAACCAATGTTATTATCTAAGGATAAAAAATCTATAAGAAGATTTGGAAATGATTCGTTGGTGTATCTTGTTCCAGAATTATGTTTTGTAACTGGTATTTCTGATACAATGAGGTAATATTAAAATTAAATTATATAATACTATTAATTATTATTTACATAGTTATATAAATTACAGAAATAATTTTACACTTATGAAAGATATAGCATTGCATACACGTGTAAACCCAGGGGAAAGAATTAAACGACTAACGAATTTTTCAAATCGTCTTCTATCTACACCAGAAGTAAATTATTTTTGTTAGATACAATTTTGTGATTTTTAAGTTTTTTTAAAATTACTTATATAATAATTATTTAACTGAATATATTTATATTAGAATAAATTCTTAGGGGTATTGATTTTTTTTTTAGTCTGTAGCAGAATTAAAAAAATGGAATTTAACTTTAAGCAACAACTTAGTTGAAATTACTGGTCGTATCTTAGATAAGGAGAAAATTAAAAGTAATACCAGAACTTACGATGGTGGTTTTGAAGGAGATTGGACAACACATATTCGATCTTTGCCTATGTTTGCTTGTGTTATAATGAAAACTTGGGTTATTTTATTTCCTCAGGAGTACACTAGAGATGTAGAAATATTTTCACGATCTCTATTAAAAGCAGCTCAAGGAATGTCTTTTTCATTGCCACAACCTTTTATGTAGATGTCTTAAGCTGATTACCTTAATAAAAAATCCCATTATACAATTATTAATTTTCATTCCTTCTAATTTTCAGGATTCCTACGAAAGATGCACGGTCAAATACATATTTATCACAATTAGAAATTGTAATTAATGACAAAAATCCCACATTGATTTTATGTGTTATTCCATCTGCACGTGGTGATATATACAGTTTGATTAAAAGAAAGTTATATATAGATAGAGCTGGTAAATCAACAATTTGTTATTTGATAATATTATCTATCTTATTTATAATTTAAATCTCAATTTTTAATAAATTATTTTATTTAATGGTTACCATACATGATACCCTAGGTGATTTTTTAAAATTTTATCACTAGTTTTAAGTTAAATACATTTAATTTTTCTAGTTCCATCACAAGTAGTATTATTAAAAAACATTCAAAAGAATAATCTGTCTATATGTACAAAAATAGCTATTCAGTTAAACTGTAAAATTGGTGGTGCTCCATGGCTAATTACAATACCTAAAAAAGTAATGTTCTATATAATCGTATAATGTATACCTATACCTGAATCAATATATTTGTATTTATTTAAATTATTTTCAAGGGAATGATGATAGTTGGTTTTGATGTATGTCACGACAGTCAACGCAAAAATATATCATATGGTGCTTTAGTAGCTACCATGACTGACACTTATACTAGTTATTTTAGTTGTGTTCAACAACACGATAACGGCGAAGAACTATCAAAACATTTTGCTATGGGTATAATTAGTAAGTAATTAAGTATATATGTATTCATATCACTGAAAATTATGAACATAAACTTTGTGTAGTTATTTATTTATTATTGACAAATAAATATATATAGAATATTATAAATTAAATGTAGGAAATTGTATTTATTCATTTAAATAAAATATTGGTAATTATTACATTATTACTACTTTATTATTATTTTAGAAGCCTTAATAAAATATAAATCTAAAAATGGATGTCTTCCTACGTCTATTATCGTATACCGAGATGGGGTCGGAGAAGGACAATTATCGTATGTTCATAAAATAGAAGTGCAACAAATACAAGTTAGTTGTTTTATATTAAGGTAATTGGAAAACATACTTAAATAAATAATTCTTCTTTATAGGTGGCTTGTGAAAAATTTTACGGTTCGAATTCTGTTCCATTTGTTTTTATTATTGTAACTAAAAGGATTAACACAAGATTTTTTACTAATAATAAACAGAATCAACAAAATCCTTTACCTGGAACAGTTATAGATAGTGTTGTAACAGATCCAACTAAGTATGCGTTATTATAAATAATTTACAGAGTAATTAAAAACCACAAAATGTAAAAAAAAAAAAAAAAAAAATGAATATCCATGTTACATATTTAATTTAAAACAAGTTATGAACGAAACAACGTTATTTTTTTTTTTAGGTACGATTTCTATTTAATATCTCAACATGTTAGACAGGGTACTGTAACACCGACTCATTATCAAATAATTGAAGATACCCTCAAACTTCCACCTGATATAATGCAAAGACTTACATATAAGTTGACACATATGTACTACAATTGGTCGGTTAGTATTTAAAGTATAAAACCTAAGATATACGAGTATATATATATATATATATACGATATATACGTATGTATATGTTAATTCAATGTTAGACAATCATATTATATGGAATAATTGTAGATGATAATTTTTTATATAATTAATTTATTGATCAATATATAAATGTATATTACATTTAAAATACTAATCTACCTACACACGTATATCGTATATACAATACGTGCTAACACACAATTATTATGAAAAATTATAGTCGTAGGTATAGGTACTTCAAATTAGTAAATATCTATTTTATAATAATGCAATCTACATTTTCAAGTTATTGTAATAGTTCGATTTTTTAATAATCAATTTTTATATTAAATAATACATTATTTATAATTTTATAGGGTACAGTACGAGTTCCAGCTCCATGTCAGTTAGCTCATAAGCTAGCATTTCTAACAGCACAAACTCTTAAAACATCGCCCAACAATGGATTGGATGAACTGTTATACTATTTATAGTTTTAATTAATATTTTGATTTTTCATGTAGATATATATTATATTTTTTTATGTTTTTTCTTATCTCAATATCTATCATTTGTTCTAAGCCAATGTTATTAATTTGTTTTTCAATTGTTTACTTATTACCTACTATTAACTACCTGCCTACATTTATTGTGTCTAATATTTTATAATTTTGTATTGAATAGTTATTAAAAATAATATTTATTTGTTCCTAATATTATATATTTAATTTTAAAAATATTGATTCAAATAATGATTATAAACTTTCTTGTTTTTTGTTCAGATTATATTATTAAAATAAATGCATACACAACCCAATAAAAAAAAAAAATTAATTTATTATTGATTTTGATGCTGTAAAAAAAAATTTAAAAAAAATATTACGAAAACAGAATTTGAAAAAACAAATTATTTATAGAGTTACGATTAAATTACTAATGTACCTATGACGTCATTGCGTCGGACGTTTCTGGTCGTCCCCGGCGTGCGGCAGCAAACAATAATAGGTAATACCGTTGATCGACAATATTAAATTATATATTTTTAATTTCCATATTTAATTTGATTATTTATAAATTATAAATATAACACTATTTCTAAATATTTATAAATAATAACTAATACTGTTTATCGAATAATACATTATTACATTATTGACGTGTTGTTTCAATAACAAATCCGTCAGTAGGTATCACTTTTCGGTTTTCGCCAATAGTCGCGAGTCGCGACTGTACGTAGTGCGATTTGTAATATTTTTGTTCCGTGTGTCAGTATAATTTATAATATAATATACTTAACGATCATATACTTGTATGTATTTTACTTAAAATATAAGGTAAATATATACGGTTTACATTACATTTTCATTGTAAAGAATATAATGCCGTACTGTAGTGTATTTGGCCGTAGTAACAAGAAAGGAACGCATGGATTTCCTGATCGCGATAATTCACCTGTGCGTTTTAATAAATGGACCAATTTTTGTAAACGTAAACATTTTAAACCAACCGATAATTCTGCGATGTGTTCCCATCACTTCACAAGTTTAGATTTTGATGAATGAGATATTTTAAAACAAAAAAATATTAGGAGACAAATTCAAAATTAGAGCACCCCGTTTAAAATCTGGTACGGTACCCATCAACAATATTTGTATTAAATAATGATTAAAATAGAGATGGTTATACAACAACTAAAAAATCCCGTTCCGAAAGAATTAAAATCAAAGAAAATAAATAAATGTGGTTGAGAGTTTAATTACCACAAAATCAAATATTGACTCATATGATTGTGATCATGTTAAAAATGATGAAAAGTAAGATTTTACGGAGGATAAATTAAATAACTTACATATACTATTAAATAAAATCATTTTTGTCCAACAGACGAATGAGTTTTAAAAACTTCACGCATATTATACTGCTTTTCATAATGTGGCATTCGAATATTAATATATTTTTTTAGATAATAATGTAAAATATTATACTCATGTGTTAGTGATCCAAAATCTATATTAGTAGGATGTCAGTGAAGAAAAATATTATCATTTTTCTCTGAATACTTTTATTTAACGTTTTCAATTAGATAGGTACCTATTAATAATCTAGTATTTTTATGGAGAGTTAGTTTTTTTATAACTATAAGTTGGAATGACGTTTCTAGTTGTAAAATTAATGATATCGTATTTGGGTTGTTTGTTAATTTTCCTCTGCTTACATAAGTTGTAAAATTTAAATTACTGTCTTAATGATCAAAATGATTTTTCATTAATAAATGAATACAATCTGAACAAACTATATTGTTTAGTATTCATTTTACAATATATCCTCATATATAATCTAAAATGTCATTTACATAAAATCTTAAAGTAATATTATCTAATAATTGATATAAATATGTTTCCAGTTTATTCTCATCATTTTATATGGTTCAATTAAATTACGTTATTCTGAACAGAACTCTATAATGTCCCTCTTTTGAGACATCTAAGTTAGAACAATGACCACTTTCAACATAAATATATTTTGTGAATAATAACTGTCTTAGAGTATTATCAAACTGAATTGAATTAGGATTATTATTAGAATCGCCCCTACTATGTACACCACCAAAAGAAATCTTTAAGATAGTTCTACACAGTTAAAATAAAGCTAAGTGCTAATATTTTTCTACCACTCAATAATATTGGTATTTCATTTATTTATAAAAAATTTTAAATAATGAATTGTTTGATCAAAAACTGATTTAATAGTATTATTATTTTGAAATATATAATAATTATTATATACTT
>JAIUCT010000029.1:1675206-1716586 GCA_021307375.1 Tetraneura akinire
AAACCGCCTCTTCGGCGGCACCACCTCACGGTCCGTTTTACCGCCTCCCGGGCGGCTTATGGGAAATTTACATGGGAGGCGGTTTCAGAACATACCTTTTATACCTACTGTTATATATTGTTAATACAAATATTGTTTTAAATAAGAATACGAGTATATAAGAAATATGATTAAATGTTTTACCATGTTTTTGTCGTTCTAAAATAATATTAATAAATATATAATTTTCAATTAATTAACATTATCACAATATGTAATAAAACTAATAAATAACATACAAATATAATTTATATAATATTATATTTTATTGTTAAAATTAATATTATACATCGTTATTTGTGCATATTGATCATACTACTATTATTATTTATTATGAAATAATCTACTAGATTTTTGTAATTTTTCAATATTCTTAGTTGTGTGGAAAAACAAGGAATGTATTGGTTTTAAAGTGATATGTTTATTTAATAGGTATAATTTTTTTTACGTATGAAATACATTTTGAATTTTTTATAATTTTTTTATAGTAAGTACGGAAACAAGTATTGAAGAATGACAGACCTAGTCTTAATTTTAAATTTTGGTATTACTATGTGAATGTAAAAAAACGTTTGAGGAAGTGTGCGGAGCATAAAGGCGTAGATAGCTATCCTTTCTATTTGAAAACTATAGTCTTTTAAAGAATATAAAAATTTCATATAGTTAAAATACTTCTCTATACATTTTTTTTTTTTTTTTTGAAAAGTGATTACGATATACGTGTAAATCTGATAAAATGTAGAAACACTTCTAATTAATGGCGCAAGTTTATGCCCGAGACGCTCGTAATTTTCCAGGACTATACGAATGCGTACGATTAACATTGCATTCCCGTATTCATACGCTGCTCTATACTCTGTTCCAAAAGAGAAGACACGGGTTCTGCGCATATCGAATGACGGCTGATCATTTCCGATCATTGCCGACGATGTATACACCGTAATTAAAATGCGGCAAGCGATAGCCGTGTACACTTGCACGGTTATCAGATGACAGGTTATACGTACATTCGCCAAGTGTCATAGTGTCAACAATCCCAGCGCGCCGTATAATGGTTTTTAACGATGTAGCTGGGTGTCAGAGGTCGCTGGTGAGCATACGTGCATTTATCGGAGTAGGTGGGGAATGCGCGCCGCCGAACGAAAACTGGTCACCGCTTCGTGTCTTCTCTTTTGGAACAGAGTATAGCGTCCTAGAGTTTCATTTCATAATCCGCAGCGTGCAAACCGCAACCACAACAACACCAGTCTTAAATATGTTTACATTTATTCGTGGCGGAATTTACATGCTCCCGTTGTGAGTTTACTTCTTATGTAACGATATATGTAACATGGTGTATAAAAATAAATGGTCCTTGCTAAATACTAGTAGCATAATATTAATCAGTATTTATTATTTTAAATTCAAATGTATTTACGAGTACAACGATACAAAAAAATGATATTTTCCAATAAAGGATTAAATTTATATTAGAACGTTTACTATTTATTTAACTACCTACTTAATACTTAGTTTTATTTTACTAATATATCTAACTATCATTGAACTTTTTTTCCGGTTGGAATGTCAATGTAGTTGGTATTTTATAAAGGTAATTTTTTTAATTTCTCAAAAGTAAGCCCAATCGGTAGAAAAGACGACGAAAAAATGGTATTTCTCACGAAAAAAGAAATTTTGATGAATTCGATTAAAAATATTTCACGAAAACTCGGGCAATTTTTAAATTAGAGACTTGAAAATTTTATTAGTTTTTCACATAGATAGGTACTATACAGTGGCGTATTTTGAACAAAGTTCTGGGGGGGGGGGGTCCAAAATTTTCCCCATATATAATCAATATATTATAAATTTACTAAATAAGAATAACAAAATTAATATAAATATAATATAATAAAGACGAGCTGATATTACTGCCACAGGGATAGAGGTGTGCAAATCATAATGCTTAATTTTAATTAAAATTTGAAAACAATGATAAACCATTGCATTCGAAAAACGATTCTGAGCGAAGTTCAGTCAAATAATGTAGGTATTGATTAATATATTGCCGTTTTATCATCGTTTTTTCTAAAACATAAGGTCAAATTTGAGAAATTCGAAAAATGACTTAAATAAAGTACCAAAAACATCCACTTTCCAATCGAATGCATATGCTATTCGTAAAAATCGGAGCATTATTTCGGGTAGTAAAAGTGTCTTCAGACATAAAAATAAAAAAATTTTAAATATCAAATTTAAATAGCTAAAAAAAAAATTGAGACTATAGATATTTTTCTAATATTTTTGATATCACATTACTGATAAATAAGTAATATGTAAATATACTTCAGTAAAGTTTTCAGACCTAATACCTAAATGCTACTAAAAATTGTCATGTTATCAAACATTATATACAAAAAACACGAGAATATTCAAAGTCCTATATTTTGTATAAAAATTAACGTAATGATTCCAAAATTTTACCACATATATATAATATTTTTAGATTATACTTGTAAGAATATCCAATTATATTTTCAAGTTACTAACTTCAAAACTGACCGAGTTATCGTCAAATATTGAAATGGAATTCGTCGTTTTTTCTACTGCTTAGGGTCAATTTTGAGAAATTTGAAAAACGACCTAAATAAAGTACCAAATACATCCACTTTCCAACTGGAAACATATGCTATTCGCTTCGCTCAGAATCTAAAATAAGGAAAACTACAGTGGTTCTGGGGGGGTCCAGTACCCTTGGACCCCCTCCGTAAATACGCCACTGATACTATATATTATATGTGGTATAGTTTTGGAACCGTAATGTTAATTTTTCTACAAAAAAATTGTACTTTAAATATTTCGTAAAATTTTCGTTTATATGTATATAGTGTTTAATAAATTTGGCAATTTTGGGAATTGAGGTATTAAAATTTTACTGAAGTATACTCGTATTTACACATTAGTTAACATCATATCAAGTTATTTCTCAATCACTTTACGATAAAAATTAATAGAAAAGCCAAAAAGTTTGGAATTTTTAATGAAACATACTGACATATATTTTAACAAAATTTTTAAAATTTTAGAAAAATTCTCAAGACTCAATTTTTTTTTATCGGTGTAAAAGTTTAAATTTGAGTAGAATTAATATTTATAGTATTTATTTTATATGGATGCTTCCTATTATATTTAATAATATTAATAATAATGTTAAATAAAATTGACAAAAAATTTTATGATATGGTATTTAGATGACAGGGGATTTTATGAGCATTTATATTGAACTTAGATACTTGAAAATTTAATGGGTGTTCATTTATGTACTCTATGGGTAACTATGGGCTTTGAATATGTATATGTGTGATAAAATTTTTGCGTTTTAAATATTTAATAAAAAATTTCATAATTTATCTGACTGATCTTCGTTCAGAATCGTTTTTTCGAATGCAATGGTTTTTTATTTCATTCAAATTCTAATTCAAATTAAACAATATGATTTGCACACCTATATCCCTGTGGAAATGGTCACAAAAAAGTCTTGAATAGGTGTTTCGAGAAATAAATCATAGTCATCAAGTTGAGGTGGTAAATAAAGAAATAATATTGGCGTATGCAGATGATATTTTCATTTTAGGAAACTCAATACATGATATCACCCAAACAATGTCTAACCTTGTGACGGCCAGTAAAAGAATGGGACTTTGTATTAATGAAGAAAAAACAAAATTTATGGTACTTTCCAGGAGAAGAGAAGATCAGCCTAGTCTACAAGTAGATAATCTTACATTTGAAAGTGTAAAAAGTTTTAATTATCTAGGTGTGAACATAAACAATAAAAATGACATGCATCAGGAAATAGTTGAACGATTAGCAAGTAGAAACCGATGCTACCACAGCATTCAAAAGTTATTGAAATCTAAATTATTGTCGAGAAGGTCGAAAACATTGCTCTATGTCAGTTATCTGAGACCAATAGTGACTTATGCGTGTGAGACTTGGTCTACGACGAAAGGTGATAACAAAAAACTGGCAATATTTGAAAGAAAGGTTTTGAGGCCCGGTGTACAATCTCGATCTAGGAACATTCGAAAGGCGGAAAAACGAAAATTTGTACCACTTATATGGAAAACCAACGATATTAACATATATAAGAACTAAGATAATGGAGTAGTTTGGACATATTTGGAAAGCTGAAGATGATATACTAAAAAAGGTCACAACCGCAACGATACAGAAAAAACGACCACTGGGTAGACCGCGAACGAGATGGAAGGATGCCGTGAAGAGGGGCATTGAATTGGTGGATGTGAAAGCGTCTTTTGAACTAGCACTCAACAGAGAAAGGTGGAGAGATTTATTTGTGGCAGCCCAGGTCCTTCAAGGACCGTTAAGCTGAAGAAAGAAGAAGAAGATATCCCTGTGGCAGGAGTATCCCTTTCCTTTCCTTTTAAATATTGCAGGAACAAAATTTTGATTTTTCCTTTATATTTTTCAACATTTAATCAATTTTTATATTAAATATTCATTATCAGAAGAAATTAAATAATATTTACTTTCTCTATGACTTGTTTTGTCATCATCTTCATCTATATTAAATTTTGTAAAAAATGAAATAATAAATACGTGATATATTTATTATACGTAATAAAATTATAATATTATTTATTTAATATATTACTGTTTTCAAGTATTTACTATTCCTTTTTTCATTTAATATTATCTTATGTGTTAGTACTGTTTTTATATAAATCATCAATCGCGTGTTTTCAATTTGTACATCTCTGTATTAAAGTCGGAATTTCATTTCATATTCTTTGGTTTTGGTGAATAATTAAACTCCAATACTTATCACTACTTAATCGGTAAGACGCAGTGCCGTAGCCAGAATTTTATATCGGGGGAGTGGGGCCTAATTTTTGATGGACATTAAAGTCATTAAGTCAACAAATTAAACTTGCACTATACTGCTAAAAACATAATTTATATAATTATGCATAATACATATTATATTATGGTATTATACAATATACATATTATAAATCAAGGTCATATAAATAATACAAAAAAAAAAAAATTGATTACATTATTACAACATGAAGAAATTACAATGAAGCGTCTTTCTTTTTTTTAAGCGAACATAATATTAATTATTATTTATTAGGAAAATGCTTAAAATACCATGGACTGAGAAAGTGAGAAGGTAACGAATAAAGAAGTACTAGAAAAAATAAAGGAACGACAAATATGGAAAAGTATTCAATTAAGAAGAGGTAAGATGATAGGACACATATTAAGGCATGAAAGTTTATTAAAGAAAATAATTGAAAGAAATGTTGAGGGACACATTGCAAGAGGAAGACCAAAAACAGAGCACATGGCACATATAATGCAGGATACGAATAACGGAAGTTACAAGGATCTGAAAGAATTATGCTACGATAGAGAAGCATGGAGAGCTGCAACAAACAAATTTTCGGATTTATAACAAAAAAAAAAAAAGGATATTATTAGGATAATAATGAACAAAATGCAGCTCAGAGTATCAACTGTTTAGATATACATTTATGTATAATAAATATCCCTGATTTAGATTAGGCTCCGTGGGATTCGTTTGATCTTGTCACATAATATTATCACTTATCATGGATTCACTATAAATATGGCAATTACAGACTATATTATCTTATATAGTTATATAATTATATTATAATTTATAATATATTTTAGTCCGTCGTGGTTACAATAAAATAGTATTTTTAGTTAAATTAATAAAATTATTGGTGTCTGACATTTCAGGGTGGGCTTAAGCCCGAAAGCCCCCCTGGCTTCAGCACTGGTAAGACGGTAAGTGTACACATATAATTTAAGTTTAAGATATCGTTGCTAATTTAATTTTTCACATTAGGGGCAGTTAAGTTGCATAACTTAACGGTGTCCCATAAAAGCTTCGACTTTTGTATTTCTGTTTAGAAATTGCATATTTGTGATTCATATATTTAAACAACGTATCTTTCATTGACTACATTTGGGTCTTGTTAAAAAAAAAAAAGAGGAGCTTCTTCTAAGTCTATGACAACCAATCCTGGTGCTTTTAAGGGATCTTAACCTGTATCAAGACTTTTATGGAATAAAAGCCGTAATGGGAAGTAATGCGAGAGGCGAATGACATATAGAAACTCACCAGATAAACCAACAGGTCAGGTAGATTTTTAATTTTTTAGCTTGGATAACCCGTTATCAATTCAAGATAAATCAAAGAAGAAATTACTGGGGAGGTCATGGGGCAAATTATAAGTGGACGACGGAATATAGTCCACATTATCTTTGAATGAACTGACATATAATGTTTAGAAAATAAATAAATTATCATGATGTAACATCTCTATTTAGTTTTACTAAATCAATTGAACAACATCCTTTTCGTTACCTAAATAATGATTTACACTTATGAAATTTTTTTTCAAATATGACAAAAATATATTCATGTATAACTATGATACGACACATAGTAATTATATATGTTATATATTATTATTATTTACCTTATATTTAAATATATCGATAATTCATATTTGGTAAGTAACGTAATATATTAATGAATAACAAATAAGAAGGTAATTCCAAAAAAATTTATAAGATGAATTGTGATTTAAAAATATCCTTTATAAGTGGTCAGCCTAATAAATTGTTTAAGAATATTTTATTAGGATGTTGACCTATTAAACATTTAGGGATATAAGGAAAACATAATTTAGTTAAATAATAATATTACCATGTCCAGTCTTCTAGAATCTAGTTCTAATCTATGTAACCCCGGTTACTATCTTAGAGCGAATAAAATTATGATTTATATAGGCTCAAGTCAAGCGTACAATTACAGACAACCGCTGAAGCATGGCGATTATAGAGGGCAAGGCATCGGAAATTGCATTTAAAATAGGTACCATATTCTAAATATTATTACCTAAAGATAATAATGTGCGTAAAGTATTTCAAATTAATTCATATTTTATGTAATATTCCATGTAATTTAATAATTTATATCACTATGAGCACAATAAAAAGATAACTAGTAGCATAAAGTTTAAACAATATTTATTATTAATTATTATATTAAATAGAAATAACGCAATATGACAACTACTCAGTCGTTTATGCTCAAAACTTAAGATATTCCAAAGATAATATAATATGTCATTTTTGAATAATAGATTTAATTAATATTAGAAAGTTTAATACTCAATTAACTTATATACTACTAATACTAATTATTTTATAAATTCTACAATATTTGTACAATTTTACGCATATGAATTTTTCATTGACGTACCATTTAATTTTCCCTTCATTTTATTATCCTGGCCTGTATTTAAAAAAATTTTAAGTTTATTTCTATTAAAAATCATTATGTTATATGATTGATATTCTAAATTAATTTATTTCTATATTAGATATAATATTGTTTATACAATGAAGTGTGTGTTTTTTTTCTTTATAGTTTTGTTTTTTTAGTTATGTATGAAGACACTTTTACTACCCGAAGTAATGCTCCGATTTCCACGAATAACATATATTTCAGGTTGAAAATGGAGTTCTTTAGTTTATGTATATAGGTAGGTAGGCTTATTAAGGTTATTTTTCGAATTTTTAAAAATTGACTATATAAGATAGAAAAAACTACAAGAAAATGACGAATAGACGGCATTTTTAACGAAACCTGAAATTTTGACGAATTCCATTTCAATTTAATGGCGTGGAAGTGACACAAAAGGAAAGAGGATTGTGTTGAGTTTTGATTTCCATTTGAATGCAATGATTTATTTATTTATTAATTTCTAAATTATTATAATGCTCAAGGACGGAAGAAGCTGATTTTACGAAGAAAGAAAACAGGAGCGGAGAAAGAATAGTACCTTGACGTACTCCAGATGATGGTGTAAATTGGTAAGAAAAGGTGGAATCAACAGTTACCCATTGGATCTTTTTTGTAATATAATAGCGAAAACAGGAAATTAGGGGTTCACCAAAGCCTATAGAGTCAAGTATTGACATAAGATGATTATGATCAAGCCTGATAAAGGCCTTAAAAAATTATGTGTAGATAACATCTACTTGGCATTTATTACAAAAAGAATAAAAAATATAAGAATGAAGGCTATGAATACATGTAACAGTTGATCTACCAGGTCGGAAGCCATGTTGTTCATCAACTAGGATTTGATTTAAGGAAGAGCGAATCACGTTAAGCATTTAAACAGCTATAAAAAAAAAAAATGGATAAAAGAATTTTTCAAATATTTTGACATGATGTTTAGTAATAATGTAAATATACTTCAGTTAAATTTTTAGGCCTTGATACTAAAAATTGCCAATTTTATCAAACATTATATACATAAAAACGAGAATTTTACAAAATATTCAACGTCCTATATTTTGTAGAAAAATTAACGTAACGGTTTTCTTTTGCTTTACCCAGGCCATTATTTTATTTTTATTATATTTTAAACATGAATTCGGTTGAATATCTTTTGGAAAAAGAAGTTTTCCTTACATACTCTAGATGAAAAAAAAAAAATATAAAAGCCTTTAGAAGGCCTATCCCTGATTTAAAATTAATAGTTATTAAGTTATTTAGTTATTAAGTTATCAAGTTATTAAGAAAAAACACGCCAAATATTTTGACAACGTTTCATTGAAACTATCGTATAACGTTATAGACAATACAAATTGGTAATTGGAAAAAATCACCTAACACTATTATGAATATTTCACCGAATGGTTCGTCAATTCTTATTTTTAGATCTATGATCAATGATCTATGATCTGTGATGGGCCAAAACCCGGGGAGGTGCTCAAACAAGTATTATAAGATTTACGATAGAAATTTTTATTTATACACGATTAGATACACTATTAGATCCAATTATATTATTTTGAATGCTATTAGTTTCAATAATAATTATTATTATATTATCACTATGGTTACTTTTCATCATCAATCATCTATCACTTAGCTGATGAATCAAATTTATCAAAGGAAAAATGTCGTTTTTTCATCATTTTTTCGTCTTTTTTAGTTGCATGGGGTCAATTTTGAGAAATTCGAAAAATGACCTATATAAAGTACAAATAACATCCAATTTTAAATCTGAAACATATATTATTCGTTAAAATTGAAGTTTTGTATTGAGGAGAAAAATGTCTTCATATATAAACACAAATAAAAGGCACACATCTTGGTAAAACGAATACATTCTTCACTTCGTTCAGATTCCAAAATGGTCATTACAAGGGAGCGGAAAGTTATAGATGGGATGTAATGTCTGGGATGAAGTCTGAGAAGGCAGAGAAAATACAGAAGAGAAATGCATAGCAAAGCAGTTAGTGGTATAGAAAGGAGTATTGCTCTAAAGACCATGGAGTGTAACACTTGTAGGTAAAGATAGAGAAGAGTGGTCCTTTCTAACGAAACTTTAAAAATATCGAGGGTTACGCAATAGAGAAGATTCTGTACGAGAGACAAAGTAACGGTAGCATTACTCGGAGATATATTTGAATGTAGCACGAAGAAAAGAAAAATGTTTGTTATCGTATAGCAGCTGGAATGACACTAATTAGGCATGCTTGCGAGACTTAAAAAAATACAAGATCCTTGAGATCCTTAGTATACCACGACGGAAAAGAGGAATAGCGAAGAGTGATTTTCGTAACAAAGGAGTTAAGGTAAGAGAATAATATGAGTTCAAGAAGAGAGTATTGGTGATAGTTGTGTTGGTGGAAACCATGAAATGCAAGTCTTTCAGGAATGAAAATGTATTCAGTGATGGATTGAGCTAGAAAATTAAGGCCATGTGAATCTTTCGACCATGAAATGAATGGTAGATTATAATCACCAATGAGACAAATTTAATAACCTGTTTTCTCATAATAATGATCTAATTAAACCTAGCCACTAACTTATACCACTAACTAATAGAGAGAGTATAATATAACAGGAAAATTATTTGCTTAGGTATTAAACCTTGGTAATAATATATAATATAATACAAAGTTTAATTATTATTTGATTTTCATTTTAAACTTTAAGAGATTTCAACAAAAAATATAATATGTAATTATTTTTTAAATGTATCATACATGTTTATTTACATGTTGATACATGTTTCATTTATATTAAATTTAGTATCGTTTGTCAGTATAAATTGAATATTAGTAGTACTCGCCTTTCTCTTCGACGGCAGCATCTAAATATATAAAAAGTTATGTATAATTTATAATATTTAAAAAATACATATCAAATAATTATTATTAAACGAGATTTAAGAATAATTATCATAAATACGAATAGGTGATGTGAATGATTTAATTGATATATTGGATATTTGTACTCGTATTTATACTAAAAATAATATATAATATATTTAGTGAAATATTGTACTTAGAATAAAGAGATTTATAATCATTATTGTATATATATATATATATATATATATATATAAAGTGGATGTAGTTGGTACATCATTTAGGCAATTTTTTGAATTATTGAAAATCGACCCTAAGCAATAAAAAACTACAAAAAAAAAAAAAAAAAAAAAAAAAAAAACACAAAAAGACAGCATTTTTCACGAAAACTAAAATTTCGATGAATTCAATTTTAATATTTCACAATTAATTATTAGGCAATTTTAAAGATAGGATTTGAAATTTTATTAGTTGTTCACACAGGTACTATATATACATGTGATAACATTTAGGAACAGAACGAAGTTTGTACAAAAAATCACCTTGGATACCATCTGGACAAACAGACTTTATATTTCGAAAATTATATAATCCTTGGTAGACGTTACAAATAAAAAAAAAAAAAAAAAAATGCATGGGATACAGGTGGTGTACATTCATAGTGTTTAATTTTAATTATAATTAAAATGCAATGATAAACCATTGGTCCATTGAATTCGAAAAAATGATTAAGATTGAATTTTCAGTCAGATTATGCCTTTTTTCGTCCTTTTTTTCATACTTTCGATTAACTAAAAATATCGAGTTTATACAGTTATAAAAAAAATTGAGAATAGGGATTTTTCTAATATTTTGATATGATGATTAGTATTATGTAAATTGACTTCAGTAAAATTTTCAGACCTTGTTGCCAAAAGTTGTCAAAATTATCAAACTGTATATATATATATATATATTTAAACGAGAATTTTACGAAATATTCATTGTCCAATATTTTGTACAAAAATTAACGTAACGGTTCCAAAATTCTACTACATATATACATGTCCTATGTGAATATCAAAAAAAATGTTCAAGTCTCTAACTTCAAAATTTCACGTGATATTAAACGAAAATCGTGTGATAGTGAGAGAATGGTGGATGGAATGAATTAGCAGGCACGGATGAGTCACGAGCTTGATTAACATTTATGGAGTTAAGATTAGAGAATATGAGGTCTAGAAGAGTGTGGCGAGGGTTTAAATTAAAGTTGTGTTGGTGGAAACCATGAAATGCAAGTGTTTCAGGAATGAAGATGTATTCAGTGATGGATTGAGCTAGAAAACTAAGGCCATGTGAATCTTTCGACCATGAAATGAATGGTAGATTATAATTACCAATGAGAATAAGGCAATGATTTGGGTATTCTTGTACAATAAAATCAACATTATTTATATGATCAGTATAAAGTTTAATAGATGAAAAAGGAGGGATATAAAGACTGCAAATAATAATGTTAATGTTGTTATGAGAGGAGCGCACAAATATTTTCTCAACACAATTATAAGGTATAAGAATAGGGAAGAATCAAAGTCATTACGCACAGCGATTAACATAACACCACCATGATTAAAGCAGCTGGCTTGAGGGAATCTGTCACATCTAAATATATTGTAATTACAGAGACCATGTTCAGAAGAGAGAAAACTATTAATGAGCCAATTTCCAAGTTTTCGTAAAAGCAATAAACCTATAGTTAAAACATGATGTATTATAATTGAAAATAATAAGTTTAGTAAGAAGAATTTTGATACTCGCTTTGTGGACAACCAATAATTTATCTTGAGATACGCTCAATCGTTTTAAAATTTAAGTCGCATTTGAAGTGCCTTTCATAGTTGTATAGGTAGAAATGGTAGATGCATAATTCTAGAGGGTGATGACTGGTGAAATTTTAGACGAAGATTGCGACATAATATGTAGATGAAGATAATATTTAATGAGAGATTTAGTTGTGTGGAACTGGCGAGCACTGTGACACGCTGTATGTAGTGTATAAAATGTGTGTGATCGGGTCGTATCTCAAACCGGTAGGTGTACCAACTAGGCGGTGAGATAAAAGCGGTGTGATACATAAGAAAAAGTATTCTGAGTGAATTAGTATCATATTTGGGTATTTAGGTGACTCACTTAGTGGTTTTATGATAATTATTTATATTGACCTTAGAGACTGATACTTA
The DNA here is from genome assembly GCA_021307375.1 of Tetraneura akinire. Lineage (NCBI taxonomy): Eukaryota > Metazoa > Arthropoda > Insecta > Hemiptera > Aphididae > Tetraneura > Tetraneura akinire. Next base: position 1,687,686 of record JAIUCT010000029.1, read on the forward strand.
TAAAAATTATAATCGGCACATATATTATCTCATGAAATTCTCTCTAAATCATTTTCACTGATGTAATGATTTTTCATTGCAATAAAATGTTAATCAAAACATTACAATATCCTCTTTACCGCTTCATCCCTTCTACACAATTATCCCTTCTTTTATATTTAAAGATAATTTTTCTATTCCGAAACAATGCTCCGAGTTTTACAAATAACATATGTTTCCGGTGTGAGAGTGGATCTAGTTGGTACTTTATTTACATAATTATTTGAATCACAAGGAATTGATAACCGAAATAGGCTAACCACCAGTTATTCTACATAAAATTTGATAACCTGTTTTCTCATAATGGTGATATAATTAAACCTAGACACTACTTTAAGGTAATAGAGGGAGTATAATATTACAACATAATTATTCGCTTAGGAATTAAACCGTGGTAATAAAATATAATTATACACAAAATTTAGTTTTTATCTAATTTTCATTTAAACTTTAAAAAAATTTCAACAAAATATATATAATTACTTTTTAAATGTATCAACATATTTCTTTTATATTAAATATTTATGTCATTTGTCTGTATAAATTGAATACCTATTACTTACATTTCTCTTCGAGGACAGCATCTAAATATATTAAAAGTTATGTAGAATTTTAAATATTTAAAAAATACATTTCATCAAATTATTAAACGATATTTAAAATTAATTATCGTAAATACGAATAGGTGATGATAATGTTTTAATATATATATTGTATAATTGTATTTATATTAATAATAATACATGTATTTAGGGAAATCTTTTACTTAGAATAGATAGGGTTATAATCAATATAGATTTAAATATAAAGTGGACGTGGAAGGTACATCATTTTTAGACCATTTATCGAATTACTGAAAATCAACCTTAGGCAATAGAAAAAACTACCAAAAAAAGAAGAAAAGACGGCATATTTTAAGAAAACTGAAATTTTATAATATTACAATCATATTTAATATTAGGTACATCATCTAGCCAAAATAGTTAAAGGTATGATTATTAATTATAACATTAAAAGTGCCAAAATTACAACATACAACATCTAGACAATGTTACGATACGGCATTATGATACGCATGATTGTTACAAGTGTGTACCCGGCTTTAAGTATTTGTATTTGTGCTTAAATTATTTTTCTTAGAAGTATTTTAAATCTAATTTAAATATATTCTGAAAAATGTATTTGTATCTGTATTTAAATCTTCTTCTTCTTCTTCTTCTTCTTCTTCTTCTTCTTCTTCTTCTTCCGTGACTTCGGCCTTCAAGACCATGTCGTCCAACAAATTTGTCTCCAAGTTTTCCTATCTAAGGCTAACTCCTTCCAATCCAATCCTGGTCTCACTTTCTCCATATCTCCTTTGATCCTATCTTCCCAGCGTAACCTCGGCCTTCCAAGTGGTCGTTTTCCTTTCGGTGCATTTCTTGTACTATTTTTATCAATGACCCTATTTTTCTCCAAGAATGTCCTGCCCACTTCAGTCTTCTTTTGATGATATCTTCTTTAATGCTTGGTATTTGATACAAATACTGAAGTTCCTTGTTTTTACGTATTGTCCATTTACTTGTAAGTTCGTTTATACATAGTCCATAGATTTTTCTCAGTACCTTTCTTTCAAACACTAAAAGAGCATTTTCGTCTTTTTTTCTCATGGTCCAAGTTTCCGACCCATATGTCACCACTGTCTTGATAAGTGTCTGGTATATTTGTGATTTCAGATTTTTCGAGATTACTCTAGATTTTAATAGTTTTGTCAGGCCAAAATAATATTTATTGGCAGCTTGTATTCTTGCTTTTATTTCCGTACCTATTTCTTTCTGCTGTGTAATTAGTGTGCCAAGGTATTTGAACTGCTGGACTCTTTTGAATTTGTAGTTTTTGACTTCTAGTACCTCGTTACGACAGCCTATCTGTTCATGTCTTTGCACAACCATATACTCGGTTTTATCAGCGTTAATCTCTAGACCTATACGTTTAGCTGCATTTATGAGTTGTTTTGATTGTTCTTTAAGTTTATCTTTGATTTCTGTCATCAAGACTATATCGTCTGCGTATGCCAATATTCCAATGTTATTTTCTCCTAGTTTTACTCCTTCCTTACCTAAGGCTGCTTCTCTAACTACTTTTTCTAATACTATGTTGAATAAAACCGGTGTTATGGCGTCACCCTGCCTTATTTTAATTGTCACTTGAACCGTTTTCGATAAGGTTTTCCCTACTTTTACCTTTAAGTCAGTGTGACTAATACTGCACTCGACGAGTCCTTTTAACTTACGAGGCATTCCGAATTCTTCTAAAGTCTTGATTATGGACGCTTTATGTATTGAATCATATGCTTTTTTGTAATTAAAGAAAACAATATGTACGTTTTTGTCATACTCCCAAGTTTTTTGTAACACCTGACGTAGAATGAAGATTTGATCTATCGTAGCGGTTTTGTCTGAAACCGGCTTGGTATTCTCCTATAATCTCTTCTACCCAAGGTTTTATTCTGTCAAGTATACAGTAAGATAAAATCTTATACGTTACATTAAGCAGGGCAATCCCTCTATAATTGTTGCAGGTTTGTTTGTCTCCGTTCTTGTGAATGGGATAGACTAAGGCTGTTTTCCGTTACTTTGGTATCTCTTCTTTTTGCCATATTAAAGTTATTAGACGATGAATATATTTAACAAGATTCTCCGCACCTGTTTTGAGTAGGTCTCCGGTAATCCCGTCTTCGCCAGGCGCCTTGTGGATTTTAGGGTTTTTATTTGTTTCGCAATTTCTTCTATCTTGCCTATTCAGTTCTTTATTCTTAAAGAGGAATGGATAAGAGAGTTCTTTACAGTTTAGCAGCTGGTCGAAGTATTGAACCCATTCCTCGACTATGTCGTTTCTATCCGTTAGCAAAGTATCATTTTCGTTTCTTAAAAAAATTTCTTTCGGATTAAAATCCTTGCTTAAAGAGCTTATCTTTTTGTATAGGTCTCTTATCCTATGATTTTTATAGTCCTGGTCCGCACATCTCACTATGTCTTTGATAAATTTTCGTTTCTCACATCTTATAATTTTGGTTGCTTTTTTTAGTCTTGTTTTATATCTAGAGAATTTTTCTTCATTTTGAATATCCTTTAACCAAACTTCCCCTGCTTGCTTCCTACGTTGTAGGGTATTTTCGCATATCAGGTTAAACCACGGATTCCTCATAAATCGTCGTTTCCCAACTGTTTTTTTTATCGCTTTGCGAATAAAATTTCTTATAGTAGACCATAAACTTTCGATATCATCATTCTCGTTATCTATATGTTCATAATTAAACTAGTTTGATATATTCTAACAGAAATCCTCACAAATTTTAAGGTCACATAGTTTTTGTATATTTAAGAGTTCTGTTTATTCTTCTTTTCTCTTTTTTGCTTTCTTCAGTTTCTTTTTAAGTTTCCATACAACTAGGAAGGCGATCGGATCCACATTCCTCACCGCGGAAGGTCCTTACATCTAGTACACTATTTCTGAATATCGTATTCACCAATACATGATCAATTTGATTAATGTATCTACCATCAGGGGAACTCCAGGTACCTTTATGTATTTCCTTATGTGGAAATGATGTGGTTTTTATTTTTAAGCTCCCTCCTGTAGCTAATTCGATTAGTCTGAATCCGTTGTTATTTGATAGCTGATGTAAACTATTCGATCCGGTAGTTGTTTTGAAGCACTCTTACCAATCCATGCGTTAAAATCCCCTAATAAGATTATAATGCAATGTCTGGATATTCTCTCTAACGTGGATTCCAACAGTGAATAGAATTCCTCCTTTTTCTCATCACTTTACTCTTCAGATGGTGCGTGTGCATTGACAAATGCAATGTTGAAGAATTTTCCTTCCACTATGAGAATAGTCAGTTTGGAGTTCACTACTTTGAAATCTTTAACTGCGGATGCTATATTCTTATTAACGATAAAGCCGGTTCCTCCTTGTCTGAGATTATCACATTTACCGAAGAAAATTATCGAGTTCCCTATTTCTGTAGAGCCTTGTCCACTCCACCTTATTTCTTGTATATCTAAAAACCTATACTTATTAAATTCCTTAAATAATGTTAAGGTTGCTCCTGGTTGATATAAAGTCCGTATATTCCATGTTCCAAAACGTAGAGCCGATTTCCAGTTTTCCAGTCTTGATTCCGTTAATCTGTCCCAAGGCAAAATGTTGGATTCCTGAACAACGGTTTTTACGATAGTGGGTTGTTGGCCCACTGGTTAACCCCCAACCTGGAGGGCCAGACCACTCCGATCACCTAAGTCCTGAGTGGGGCTATTGCAGTACCCAATTAAGAGCACTGGGTGGAGACGCCACTTTCCCAACTCCAGAATCTGTATTTAAATACAATATTTAAAGTATTTTTAATAAGAAATGTATAATTATTTTTTTAAATGTATCAATATGTTTCTTTTATATTACATATGAATGTCATATAACAGTATAAATTGAATATTACTTACATTTTCCTTCGAGGACAGCATCTACATATATAAAAAGTTATGTAGAATTTTAAATATTTAAAAAATACATTTCATCAAATTATTAATTGACATTTAAAATTAATTATTGTGAATAAGAATAGGTGATGATAATGTTTTAATTTTTATATTGTATATTTGTATTTATACTAAAAATAATATATATATTTAGGGAAATCTTGTGCTAAGAATAGATAGAGTTATAATCAGAGTTATATTAGTTATATTAATAAATTATATATATAAGTTATATATATAAAGTTTACGTGGATGGTACATCATTTATCAAATTACTGAAAATCGACCCTATGCAATAGAAAAAACTACCAAAATTCGACGAAAAGACGGCATTTTTGAAGAAAACAGAAACTTTTTAATATTATAATCATATTTAATATTAGATACATCATCTAAGCGAAATAGGTAAAAGCAAGGTGTCCATTTCAGTTTCTTTAAGGTGTACAAACAATTAAAGAGGCCAATTTTTTCCCACCTCTAGGTCTTCATTGTTAAAAAAAACGTTTCTCATGTTTTCAGTTTTTCATTACAGAATTTTTAGTATCAAATACGTACCTTATAAAAAAGTATTTTCATAGATAACACATAAATCAAATAAAAATTATTCAATTAGGATATTAAACAAAAGAGAAAGATATTTTTAGATAAAATAGATACATATTATTATGTCCTTTGTCTATCAGTAACCAATTACCATTTACACGTATTTGTGTGTGCCAGTAGATAAAATAATACCGACATTAATTTATCAATATCTAATTAAAGAATACAATATTATAATAATATTTATGATTATCAGTGAATAGTTGCGGTGTATGCACAATAATAATTAAAGATATCAAGCAGAAAGCCATAGTATTAATGATGCCTAGGCCAATTATAGACAGTAAAATTACAGGGTGTGCGAATCCACATCCTGCCCTCCCCCCCAAATGGCGCCCCTAGGAAAAAGTATGAATATTAAATATAATATTAAAGATGCCAAAATTTCAACATACCACCTCTAATTAAAATTTTTTTTATCGATATAAAAAAATATTTATGATAGTACTTAAATACATGCCAAGTATTTGTATATGTTCTTAAATACTTTTTCTTAGAAGTGTTTTAATGGTAATTAAATACATTCTGAAAAATTGTATTAATATTGAAATACAAAATTTAAAGTATTTTTTAACAATAAATATATAATTATTTTTTAAATGTACATCAACATGTTTCTTTTATATTAAATATTAATGTCATTTATCAGTATAAATTGAATATTACTTACATTTCTCTTCGAGGACAGCATCTAAATATATAAAACGTTATGTAGAATTTGTAATATTTAAAAAATACATGTCATCAAATTATTAAATGACATTTAAAATTAATTATTGTACATACGAATAAGTGATGATAATGTTTTAATTGTTACATTGTAAATTTGTATTTATACTAAAAATAATATATTTAGGTATTTAGTAAAATATTTTACTTAGAATAAATTAGGTTATAATCAATATATATAAAGTGGATGTATTTGGTACATAATTTAGGCCATTTTTCGAATTACTGAAAATCGACCCTGTGCAATAAAAAAAACTATTAAAAAAAAACGAAAAGACGGCATTTTTCAAGAAAACAATTTAATAGTTAGAGATTTGAAAATTTTATTGGTTGTTTACACAGGTACTGTATATGTATTTATATAATTATATATATGTGTCACGTATGAGATAACTTTTTGGCATCGTTACATTAATTTTTCTATAAAATATAAAACTTTGAATATTTCGTAAATTTCTCTTTATTTATTTTTATATTGTTCGATAAAATTGGCAGTTTTGGGTTTTAAGGTCTAATAATTTTACTAAAATATACTCACATATGACATATTACATAATTTAATAACTAAATATTAGAAAAATCTCACGAATAAATTATTTTTATAGCTGTTTAAATTTGATATGTTAATAGGAAATCTTAGAATCCATACAAGTATTCTTCTTATTATTTCTTAATATATTTACAATAAATATTAATAGAAAATTTTCTATCGTTTTACTGAAATTTATATATATGTGCATTAACGTATTTCCAAAATATTAAAATAATCTCAAGTCCCAAATTTCTTTTATAAATGTTGTAAGTTGAGTAAAATCAATATTTAAAGTATTTATTGGATCCTTCTTATTATATTTCAATATTTTACAGTAATGTTTAATAAAACAAACGGAATTTTTTTTAATCCTTTCAATCATACTCCGTGCAAAGGCAGTGGATGGTTGCAGGATATGATTCCATACTCAAGGAGGGGACGATCTAAGGAACAGGAGAGAATTTAGAATGGAGTGAGTAAGTGAAGATCTGACGAGACACGAATTATGAAGCCAAACAGCATAAGACTCTTGCAAAAGATTAACTGGATATGCATATTAAGGCACAGATTATGTGAAAGGGTAAATCCTAAATCTTTTATAGAAAATTATTTCAAATTTTCAAGAGGTATTGTTGACGGAGTAAGTGTAATTAAATGCAACATTTGTCCGACAAAAAGTCATTACTGCGCATTTAAAGTACGGGTTTCAAGTCGCGACCGGTCTTCATTGACATAAAAACAGTCAAATTCTGTATCTGTATTCAGTATGATTGTAGTTTTCGTGCATCGAGGACTAGTTTTTTGAAGTTTTCAATTTATATTTAGGAGTACAATTAGCACAAATATAATTCATAATAATAAAATAACGCGACTTCTTCTTGTGGAAGAGCAAGGACGATGATATATTAATTGCAACACAAACAGAAAAGAGAGAAAAAATTGTAGAATTTTTTTTTTAATAGGAAAACTAATAAATTCTTGGTTGGAGATTTAGTTTATAACTGAAATAAATCAACGGTCGCGCTACACTGCTCTCGGACCGGTAGACACTATCCTCTTTACACCTGTATCCCTTCTTCACAATTATCCCTTCTTTTATATAATAAAGACACTTTTTCCATCCGAAACAATGCTCCGAGTTTTACGAATAGTATATGTTTCTGGTGTGATAGTGGATATAGCTGGTATATTATTTAGGTATTTATTCGAATCACAAGGAATTGGTAACCGTGATGGGCTAACCATCAATTATTCTACATAAAATTTGATAACCTGTTTTCCTATAATGGTGATTTAATTAAACCTAGCTACTACCTTAAGGTTATAGAAAGAGTATAATATTCCAAGATAATTACTCGCTCAGGTATTAAACCGTGGTCATAAAATAAAATAAAACACAAATTTAATTTATTATCTAATTTTAATTTCAAACTTAAAGGGATTTCCATAATGAATGCCTTCATTATATTAATTCAATATTATAATTTTTTTAAATGTATCAATATGTTTCTTTTATATTAAATATTAATGTCATTTGTCAGTATAAATTAAATATTACTTACATTTCTTTTCGAGGACATCATCTAATATATAAAATGTTATGTAGAATTTCAAATATTTAAAAGTACATTTCATCAAATTATTAATTGACATTCATTATTGTAAATACGAATATGTGTTGATAATGTTTTAATTTTTATATTGTATATTTATATTTATACTAAAATTATAAATAGGGTAATAATCAATAATTAAAAGCGTGTATAGTTAGTACATTATTTAGAATAACTGAAAATCAACCCTATGCAATAGAAATAATATTAAAAAATAAACTAAAAGACGGCATTTTTTAAGAAAACTAAAATGTCGACGGATTTGATTTTAATATTTCACGATAAATTAGGTAATTTAAAAGTTAGAGACTTGAAATTTATATTGGTTGTTTACACAGGTACTGTATATAATTAAATGTGATAACATTTGGAATTGTTACATTATTTTTTCTACAAAATATAGAACTTTGGGCATTTCGTAAATTTATCGTTTTTATGTTTATATTGTTGATAAAATAAAAAAAGAGGAAATGAAGAAATGTAGAAATCTAATATCAGATAATAAGCGAGATGAAAGGGAGGGAATTTCTAAACAAGTACGAATCGTAGTATAGTCATAAGGAGGATGAGCTATCCTAAGGACAAAAGCAGCATAGGAAAGTACACGATTTTGTACTCGCTCAAGTCGTAGCTGGTCCTTGGCTAAATAAGGATGCCATACTATAACGGCATATTCTAAGATGGATCAGACTTAGGAAAAGTAGAGGGATTGAAGACAATATATGGAAGAAATATGGGTTATATTACGCTTTATTAATGCCAGTACCTATAGTGCTTTTCTAATAGTTATATTTATATGATGGTCGAAAGTAAAAGAGGGAGTACTGTAGAAGTCAAGGTTCTATACATAGGAAACACGTTAAAGACAGGAGAAATTGACAGAGTAGGGATGGATAAGTGTTGCACGTTTCCTACTGAAAGACATTACATGACAATTGTCGAGGTTAAGGTGAAGACCAAAGCGTTGGGTACGGGCAAAGAAGGAGTCAAGGTCAGATTGTAGCTGTACACAATCAGAGAAATAGGAGACTTTAAGAAATATTTTAATATCATCTCCAACGGGAGGTCTTTAGAGAAGGAAAGATATTTACTGATAAAATTGTAAAGAATAAATAAAAGTGGATTAAGATGTCCCCCTTGGGGAACTCCTGTTGGAATATCAGATAAGTTTGATATGAACTTTAGCATACTGCATTCTAGTAAGACTGAAGTAATTAGAGTACATGAGAGTAGAGCCAATACCTAGCCTTTCTAGCTCGGCGATAAGTCGACAATGATCAACTCAAAGACTTTCTCAAAATCAAAGAAACGCTCAGTTATACCTTTGGTAAATACGACGTGTAACATATGACATGTGACGGTAGATTTACCTGGCCGGAAACCATGCTGATTATCAATTATTATATGATTGAGACTCCTTTTAATAAAAGAGTATATAGTTGATTCATAAAGATTGGCGATGTGCGGAAGAATTGTTATAGGTCGATAGTTGGAAACAAATTTGGGATCGTCAGATTTAAGAACAGGCGTAATTGAACAGATTTTCCATACTAAAGGAATAATTCCCACATATAAGGAGCGCCTAAAAAGTAAAAATATGGAAACGGAATCGAGTCGCTGAAATTATACAGCAGTCGCGCAGAAACGCCATCAGGACCGTTGGAAAAAATTTTTTTAACGAAGAAAGAGCATCATAGGCGTCATTAAGAATGAAATAGCAGGGAAGGTCTTACGGGTAAACGTAATGTTTGGAGGGTTCCGAAGAAGAGGGATGTGTACCTACCGCAGAAAAATACATAGAGAAGAGATTAACTGAATCAATAGGGAATCAGTCGATGCATTATTGAAATGCAAAGTAGAAGGAATAGAAATGCCTGGTGAATGTCTCTGGTAAACTTCCAAAAAGAAGAGGGATTAAGAGAAAGCATAGTTTCTGTTTATTTTATGTATAATTGTTAATCAATTAAGACAAACGCTTACACTTAGCTCTAAGTTCTGAGAAATCTAGATATTCACTACTTGAATTGATGCACTCAAAAACTGTATGCGCAAGGGGAATTTAAACGAGTTGAACGTCTTGGTTGCAACATATAACTTATTAGAATGATGTATGGCTTCGTTGAATAAGGAGACAACCACATCAATAGAGTACAAGGAAAAAGTAGCTTTCCAATTGTAAGAATTAAAGAATTGAGATATTACCGAGTAGTTGACAGCCTTAAAATCGTAATAGGTATGAGTACTAATATATTCTTTCAAATCTAACGAGGGAAACTCGATGTGTGGAGATGGGTGATATGCGTCAGGGTGACTTACTGTGACTTTACTAGAGCTGGAAAAAACAATATCTAAAATGATACACTGTCTTTTAAAGAGAGAATTTAGCTGGAATAGATTGAGGAATGAAAAGGAATTAACAAAAGCTTGGGAAATAGGAGTATAATCACCTGTAGCAGAAAGCTCCAATTTACCAAAGGACCAGCTAATATGAGGAATATTATAATCATCGCATAAGATAACTTCACTAGGCTTCATGCTAGCAATGATACTTTCAATAGAGGAGATATGGAACTCAATTATAGTAAGAGGTTAAAGTGATGGCAGATATACAATTAGTATATTTATTTTTTTTAAAAGATTATTAAGCGAAATCTTTCTCAACATTCGAGGTTAATAAAGGGATAGTTTGAGAAGAAAACGAGGATGTAATGGCAATAAGGACGCCACCACTACAGGAAAAAAAATTATTTGCAGAATTTTTGTCTAGCTTAAAAATTTAAAAACCAATGAAGCCTAGTTTGCTGTTACCGTGGTAATAAAATAATAATATAACATAAAATTAAGTTATTATCTAATTTTCATTTCAAACTTTAAGGGATTTCAACAATGAATAAATAATTATTTTTTAAATGTATCAATATTTTTCTTTTATATTAAATGTTAATGTCATTTGTCTGTAATTGAATATTACTTACATTTATCTTCGAGTACAGCAAATAAAATGTAATGTAAAATTTATAATATTTAAAAAATACATTATGTCAAAACTTTATATATATTATACAAAAAATTATAATTAATTATTGTATAAACGAATACGTGATGATAATGTTTTAATTGTTATATACGAGTATAAACCTAATAAATACCTCAAATGGAGCCAGAATATTAGTAGTAATGGATTCTTGATAATAGAATGCGCTAGTTACCAAAATTCTATTCACCGCAGTCATTATAAACTCTCCATGTTATCACTTATAATTGATTAAATTCAATAGCTATTTAAAATAATATAATCCGTTATAACGTCGAACATTATGTCATTGTAGTTTTGACTACAAGTGAGTACATAGCATTACCTAATTTACATAGGTACAAATCGGATAGAAGTGTATAGTTACAAAGAGTCATCAGATCATGGCGATTAATAGGGTGATTCATTGGTAATTTCATTAAAATTAAGGTTAGCCTTGTATTTTATATTGTGATGCTTGCCACTACTTCATGATACGGCACAGTGTATGGTACAGTTAACTTACTCATCAGTCATTATTAATACAATGGCCTATGTAATATAATAATATACAATAAAAAGCTCAATAAGTATAAGTATATGTCCTTCCTTGTTATATACCAGTTGCCTTATATGTAAAATTACGAGAATTTATTATTATTTTAAATATAAATATGTTTATGGTATCTATCTACTAACTTAATATAAAAACTTACGATATAATAATTTATATTGAATAAATATTAATAAGCATTGTACCTATATATTAAACTAGTCATGTATTACAAATATATCTCATAATCAATTTAATCTTTTCTTTGCAAGATAGCATGAACAAAATTCTGACTTTCCTTTATATTCGTTAACATATATACATTTATATATTAAATTTCATTGTTATAATAAACTGAATATTACTAACCGGTAGGTTTGCATGAAATGTCAACAAAAGAATAACTTTTAATATCTGTAGAATTAGAAAATAATAATATGTGGTCAATATATTTAAATTTTATTAGTTTTAAAATTAGGTATTACCATATGAATTTTGTCTAAATGTAATAACAACTAACCAGTATAATTATTTTATGTATATGAGTAAAATTCAATTACACATTACCACCTTATAAGAAATAAATACAATTTTAATCATTTTAAAAAGAGCTAATACTGCTATGGAAGGGATAAATATTTAAAGAGAGTAGTATTGAATTTTGATAAAAATTGAATGCAATGAAAATTCATTAAAATCATCAAAAAATGAATTTGAGCGAAATTCATTAGATAATTTATGTATTGTTTAAAATGTTTCATTCATATAGTCTCTACTTTCAATATAAATGCCAATAAAACCCATAAATGTGTCACCTAAATACCATAATCTAACACTACTTCGATCAGAATCATTCCTCATGAAATGATTTATTATTGCATTCAAATGTTAATAAAAACTCAACACTATCCTCTTTACACTTGTATTCCTTTCCATGATTTTTATACTTTAAACGCCAAAAAAAAAAAAAAAAGTAAATGTAAAATGTAATATTCAAAATCAATACGAACTGATTTGAGTGAAGTTGCAATTCTAATAGAATTGGTATTGAATGTATTAATATGGATTCTTTATATGATATTTCAATATTTTACAATAATGTTAAATAAAATTGACAAACAATGTACTGAAAGTGAAATACGAATTAATCATTACATTTTTGGGTATTTAGTTGATACATTTAGAGCTTTTATTGGCATTAAGATTGAACGTAGACACTGATAAATGTAAATAATTTAATCAAAACATATATTCATATATTATCTGATGAACTTCGATATTAATCGTATTTACGAATGTAATAATCATTGCATACCATTTAGATCTGTATCTCTTCCATAGAAGAAATAGCTTTTTTTTTTTTTTTTTCAAATGAAACGTTAGACCATATGGTAAAGTATACAAATATATATGTTGAAAAATTCGACATAATTATTGCCATGAAGAACTTGAATACATGTTTGCAAGAAATCAACTTATTTGTAGGAATTTTTATATATAATTGGTAGGTTAAATTATTTTATGTTTGTATATTTTTTATTTTGGGTGCAACTAATATAATTATAGAAAAAAAGAAGATCTTTGGAAAAATGATGGTTGTGGAGCAGGGCCGGCGCTAAGAAATATTAGTAGGGGGGTGTAATTGTAGAAATGTGCCGACTACAAATACTTTTAAATTTTAATACTGTTTAAAAATGTGTAAATAAGCAAAAAAATAAATGTATTTTTTCCAATTTTGCCGACTAATTATAACCGATCTTATAGTGTTATATTATCCAGTTTTTTTTTAGTTTTGTGGCACTAAGGGTAACAGAGCATTTTTTTAGTGAATATTCACTGCGTGTCTAGCTGTCGTTTCAGTTTTAGCTATGATGATTTTTATAGGGAGGGGAGAGGAAGAAGAACTCGTAGAATTCATGAAATTATGTATAAATCAAGTAGACATTATTAGATTAAGAAAACTTTTGTAAATGAAAAAATGATATTAGTAAAACTGATATTTCACACATTAGCATTTATTTAGGTCATGACCATTCCAAACCAATATAATAATTAATATTAGAAACTGGATTTAAATGCATTCAAAAACATATAAATATGCTCTAAAAAAAACAGCCAAAAATGCCCTTAAAAATGCATTTTACCACCAAAATGGCCTTAAAAATGAAAAAAAGACCTTAAAATGCCGGATATACTCGTATTATTGTATTCAATTTGTAATTTATAAATAAGATATAATTATTATTTATTATTTTATTGAAAAATAAAATGAAAATTATAAATGATGGCATATACTTTGGATTTCTGGCCGATTTGAAGAAATATTATTCATTCTAAACATAATAAATTATATATTAAAATTTATGTAAAATTAAAATTCCAAGTAAGCCTATTGTACATAATAAATTTTGAGCATGACATTGAACAATAATAATTTATTATTAGATAATATTTTGAATATAGTTAAATATTATCGTATATTGAACAAATATGTATTAAAAACCAATAAAATGACCCAATAATGCTAAAATGAAAAAACATCGAAATATGCAAAAAAATACAAAATAAAATTTTTAGCTTTGAAACCCTTCTACTTTTAGACATCTCAAGTATTAATTTTCACTTGTTAAGATAATAAGATATCAACACAAGAAGTCATCAATAAACATAACAGATATAAAAAGACGAGCTGATACTCCTGCCGCAGGGATATAAGTGTGAAAATCATAGTGTTTAATTTTAATTAGAATTTGAATGCAATGATAGACCATGCAATTGCATTCGAAAAACGATTCTGAGCGAAAATGCCGATTTTTCGTCATTTTTATCATATTATTTTCGGTTAAAATAAAAATATCAACTTTAAACAACTATAAAAAAAATTGAGACTAGGGATTTTTCTAATATTTTGGTATGGTGTCAAGTACCTAATATGTAAGACCCTATTTTAAGACCTAAATACCCAAAATTGTCAATTTTATCAAATATTATATACATAAAACGAGAATATTACTAAATATTCTATGTCCTATATTTTGTATAGAATAATTAACGTAACGGTTCCAAAATGTTATCACACATAAATAGTACCTATGTGAACACCCAATAAAATTTTCAAGTCTCTAACTTCAAAATTGCCCGAGTTATCGTGAAATCGTGAAATAGTTGCTCGAAATTTCAGTTTTCGTGAAAAATGCCGTTTTTTCGTCGTTTTATCTACCGCTTAGGGTTAATTTTGAGAAATTCGAAAAATGACAGAAATAAAGTACCACTATTATAGTATGATATTCGTGAAAATCGAAGTATTACTTCAGGAAGTAAAAGTGTTTTGAGACATAAAAAAAAAAAAGATGAGCTGATACTCCTGCCGCACAGGATACAGGTGTGCGAACCATAGCGTTTAATTTTAATTAGAATTTGAATGCAATGATAAACCATTGCATTCGAAAAAACGATTCTGAGCGAAGTTCAGTCAGATTATAATTTTCGTTTGAACTAAAAATATCAATTTAAAACAGATATAAAAAAAATTGAGATTAGGGATTTTTCTAATATTTTAGTATGATGTTAAGTAATATGTAAGTATACTTGAGTAAAATTTTTAGACCCTAATACCAAAAATTACCAATTTTATAAAACATTATATACGTAAAAACGAGAAATTTACGAAATATTCGAAGTCCTATATTTTTTTCCAAAATTTTACCACATATATATAATAGCTATGTGAACACCCAAAAAAATTTTCAAGTCTCTAACTTAAAAATTGCCAGAGTTATCGTGAAATATAGAAATTGAATTCGTCAAAATTTTATTTTTCGTGAAAAATGCCGTTTTTTCGTCATTTTTTCGAAGTTTTTTCTACCGCTTATAGTCAATTTTGAGAAATTCGAAAAATGACCTAAATAAAGTACCATCTACATCCACTTTTACATCTGAAACTCGCTATTCGTGAAAATCGAAGCATTATTTCGGGTAGTAAAAGTGTTTTCAGAATATTTATTTATATGTATGGATTCTAAAATTTTCGTTTTACTAAAAATATCAACTTAAAACAGCTATAAAAAAAAATTGTGACTTGGGATTTTTATAATATTTTAGTATGATATTAAGTAATATGCAAGTATACTTGAGTAAAATTTTCAGACCAAAATACCCAAAATTGACAATTTTATCAAACATTATATACGTAAAAACGTGAATTTTACGAAATATTCAAAGTCCTATATTTTGTAGAAAAATTAACATAACGGTTCCAAAATTTTACCACATATATATAATAGCTATGTGAACACCCAAACAAATTTCCAGGTGGCTATCTTAAAAATTGCCTGAGTTATCGTGAAATATAGAAATTGAATTTGTCAAAATTTCATTTTTCGTGAAAAATGCCGCTTTTTCGTCATTTTTTCGAAGTTTTTTCTACCGCTTAGGGTCAATCTTGAGAAATTCAAAAAATGACCTAAATAAAGTACCAACTAGATCCACTTTGCTACCGGAAACATACCCTATTCGTGATAATCGGAGCATTATTTCGGGTAGTAAAAATGTCTTCAGAATAAAAAAAAAAAAAAAAAATCACACATCATTGTAAAACCAATACATTCTTCGCTTCGCTCAGAATCTAAAAATAAAAATACACACATCATTGTAAAACTAATACATTCTTCGCTTCGCTCAGAGTTAGAATCTAAAGTACAATTTAAATAAAATCTGAATTTCTGGCATAGATAAAAAAATAAATATATTATCTATGCTTTCTGAATAAATTGAATAAATTGCCGACGGTCCCAACTCAATTATTGCCGACTCTAATACCCAACTTCAGTTAATGGGGGGTGTAACACCCCCCCCCCCCCATGCACCCCCTATCACCGGCCCTGTTGTGGAGTAGACATTTTAGCGTGTACCATGTCAGAACCTAGATTTCGTTTTTTAATTCGTTTTATTACATTTGATGTTTCAGCTAATAGGTGAAAGAAATGTAAGAAAAAAAATTGATAATATGACTTATACTCAATATATTTTTTAATTATTTGTTTCTAATTCTAAAAATTCATATTTCTATTTTGGAATATTACACAATTGATCAGAAATTGCAATCATTTCGAAGTCGTTATTTATTTATATATTTAGTATACCTATATGTCAAATTAATCCGCTAAGTATTGCCTAAAGATGATTGCATTATTTCATAGTAACAATTATTATATATTAAATTTTAAACTATATGCTGGATTGCTGGTAAAGATCCAGATTGTTCATGATTAGTTTATAATTCGGTATTTATTGTTGTATTACGATTGTCACTCCCATCTCTATATACAGGTAGAAATATAACATATTAACATTCATAACTGGTTTACAAGTTTCCATTGGCAGATTATTTACTTCAAAATAATACAATTATGGTATTTACAGTTAGAAAAAATAAAACGGAAATTCCTGATTATTTTCAATTTATGAAATTTCGTAATTTATATTCATCATACTTCGGATTTTCTCAAAATAAATCAATTTTATCATACAACGCTAAATCAAATGAAGTATTAATGTATTAATAGTAGTATTAATGGCTTCGACATGTTCAACCATATATATATATATATATATATATATATAGATATGGTCATAGGAAACAAAAAAAAAAATACGAAATTATTTTGTTCTATAATTCTATTAAAAGCGGTGTTGGTAACATGGATTGGATGACTAAGCATTACAGTGAAGCAAGACAGAACAATTATTGGCCTCTTGCCATATTTATTCACTACTAAATATTAGAGGTTTAAATTCAATGATTATATACCAAGATAAGAAAATCTGAATTTTCCTTGAATTTTCCAAAACGTTTCCAAAATGTAAAGAGAACAATTGTTTATTTTTAACAATTATAGGAGGACCAACCTTAGTTTAGGATTATAATCATTTAGTGTTCCAAAACAAATAAAAGCTAGATTGCATAATAATAAACCGGTTAGTAAATTTTATTATTTTATTTAAATTCATCTAAAATAATTATATTAATTATTATTGTTTTAGATTGAAGAAGAACCACGTAAAATTAGAAAGTCAAACAGGTGCGCCTTTTATGAAGGGTAAAAAGATAAAAGAAACTACAAAGGTCTGAAAAAATTGTGTGAAGCTCATCTGTAGAGCCCATCTAATTGAAATTTGTTCTGATTGTTTTTTGTTATAATTTATATGTATCAAATTAATAATAACTAATGTATTTATTTCAATTTAATAATAAATAATATAACATATCATAAGTAATAATCAAATAACGTTATTTTACAATTTTGTGTTTTGGAAATTGTTACGCTGTGCGACCCAAATATGTTAAATAATCTACGGGGCCAGTGACGGGTTAAGAGATTTCTTATACTTATTAAATATTATTTTTTAGGCTCTTCAACATATGTAGAATTTTACATATAATAATTTTTCATTGTCAGAATAAATTGAAAATTATTTACTCTTAATAGTAGTCTTGAAGTCATTAATCTTATCTAGTAATTGAAAAATTCATTTATTTTATTATTATTAATCTTAATATTGTGTAAAACATTATTATAAAACATTTAACAATAAATAAATAAATAAATTATATTTTTATATAATTATAATTATTATCTACTATTATAAAACGCGAGTTATCAGTTTTCTTTTTTTCCAAACGTTTTTTCTTAATTTTTAATATATAAATTCTCGAGTGAGTCGTACGTCTTCCTAATTTCCACGTTTCGCGGTCAACTTTTCCTCCTCTTTCTATTAAAATCGGTGTCGTAATTTTTTACGCGAAACCTTTTTTTATATCGGCCGTTTTTATTATTTGCTAACTTTTACTCTCCATGCCATTTTCGGCGCTCTCGGACAAACGCCCGCCGTCGGGAACGCCTCTCCTGATAACGACGTTTCGCGCGGTATTGTCGTTCGACGCGATAACCGACCGCCGTTTATCCGATAAACGTCCGAAAACGGTGCGTCGGACCACCTCTCTCTCTCCGCCATTGAACGTTTCGCCCGGTAAATTATTCGCGATAACTGACCGCCGTTTCTCCGATTAACGTCCGAAAACGGTCCGTCGTACCGCCTCTCTCTCTCCGCCTTTGAACGTTTCGCGCCGTATTTTTATTTTACGTTTTCTCCCGTCCTTTTTATCCCTGACTGCCCGACACCCTTTCCCCGCGATTTACGACGGTAACGTATTTTTTTCCGTTCGTATTTCTCGCGTAGCCGTCGTTTTTTTCGCGCCGCCGTCGATCGCCGTACCGTAACCGAGTCGATTTTTGCTGCCCGATCGCTTTTTCTACTGTATTTTTTATTTTAAAAACGCCGAAAACGGTTTCCGGACCGTTCGCGGTCGGGTTTCCGACCGTTACGATCGATATTTCGCCGTAACTCGCGGATTTTTCGATATCGCGAAACACTTTAAATACACCGATTTTCGACGATTATTCAAGCAGCCACCGTGGCGCATTCGATAGGTAGGAATTAAGCGTTAGGTTAGGGACCGGTTAGGCAGGTTTCCTTACGGCGGTTAGCACGGCCGCCGCCCCGGTTAAATTACCCAACCTTAACCGGGTTCGAATCCCGATCCGTCGGCGACGGAGCGCGTTCGGTTTTTTGCATTGATTTTTTTTTTTCGTTAATCATCCGGCGCTCTCCTATACGCGCGTGAGCATTGAACGCCGGGCGTCCGAACGTCCGCGTATGCCCGTTACGCGACCGTATTACCGACAGAATTATATTATAGCCGCCCGATTTCGACCGTAATAAATAATAAATTATTTTATATTATTATTATTAATTTAATCTATAATATAAAAATGAATCGCAAAATGTGTTGGTGATCGCATAACTCAACAACGCCTGGACCAATTTGGCCAAATCTTTTTTTAAAATGTTCGTTTAAGTTCAAGAATGGTTTTTACGGCGAGAAAAATTAGAATTATTGCTGGAAAAACCCTAAAAATAGCCCTTTTCTTTTTCTAATACAAATGATTTGTAACTAAAACGTAGTCAATTTGAGCTTTATTGCTATGGTATTATTTTTGCTTTATTGCTATGGATAGTGTTTGTTTAGTTCGTGATTAGTGAAAAAATAATTAAAAAAAAAAATAATTAAAAAATAATTTATATATGATATGCCTCCTATAAGACGAAGCAATTTAGGTAAAAGAACCAGACATGCTACAAACCAAGCTAATTACCTATCTAATCGTACTGCACAAGAACGTGACGACGGAAATGAACGTGAAAGAATTCGGATATCACAAACGCGTGAAGCGCGAGCGCGACATTCAACTAATAATCGCGCAAGTTTGAATCGAGCTGCTTTCAGTTACGATGTGTCAATTGACTACAGTAACTACCAATGTGTTGTTATTGGTTCTATGAACTCGGTTTGCTCACACTGTAAGGCATTAAAATACAAAAACGAAGCCAATGGATTGTGTTGCGCAAATGGTAAAGTGAAATTGATACCATTGGATCCACCACCAGAACCATTGTACTCATTGGTTTCAGGAATAGGAACAGATTCTATACACTTTTTGACACATATCCAACAATATAACAATTGCTTTCAAATGACTTCATTTGGGGCAACAAATGTAGTTCGGGAAAATTTTATGCCAACTTTCAAGGTATGTATTATAGCAGTTACTCATAATTATTTTAGCGAACAAAATTTTCTGTCACCAAAGTTAAGATGTGTCACTAATCTTCAATTTCTTAATCATTACGAAATATATCACTTAGTCATCATATTATATGGTGATTCAGTTTCAGTGACACTTTTATTATATTTTATATTTGATAGATATTAGGTAAAACTAAATATATACTTTTTAAGATCAAATATTATTTAAGTTTGATCACTGACAATCCATTAATTTATACCACACCATAATATTTTTTTTTATTTACAGATACAAGGGCAAATATATCACAGAGCAGGTTCACTGTTACCAGTGTCAGATAGCGACAACAAATTCCTGCAAATTTATTTTATGGGCAATTCACCACAAGAAATTGATCTGCGTTGTGCACATAACAATTTAGTAAAGAGGTCTATTGTAGAACAATTACAAACTTTATTTCATCAACACAATCAATTGATTATATTGTTTAAAACTGCCCTGGATCTGATGCCATCCGATAATCACAAAATTGTAATCAGAGCTGATAAAACACCTGCAGGTCAACATACAAGACGCTTTAATGCACCAACTATTGATGAAGTTGCTATCGTTGTAGTTGGAGAAAACTTGGAATCCCGTGATATTGTTTTACATCGTCGGAATGATCAATTACAACGTATAAAGGAAACACACCGCTCATATGATGCACTGCAATATCCCATTATATTTTGGCAAGGTGAAGATGGCTACGATTTCTCAATAAAAATGATAAATCCCATTACAGGTAACTAAAATATTAGTTTAGCTATGGCGATAATATCTCAGTCATTATATTATGTATTTTAATTTTATATTTGAATGTTATTAAAACAAAATCTATTTACAGGTTCTGAAACCAACAAAAAAGTCAGTTCAATGAACTATTATTCATACCGCCTAATGATTCGGGAAAATGAAGATAATCACATATTGAAATGTCGGCGATTATATCACAAATATGTTGTTGACATGTATGTTAAAATTGAAACGGAGAGATTAACATTCATCAGGTTGAATCAAACCAAACTCCGATCTGAAGAGTATATACACCTTCGAGATGCGATTAATACTGATGGAAATGCACAGAATGTCGGTCGGATGACTATTCTTCCAGCAACATACATCGGAAGCCCTCGGCATATGCACGAATATGCTCAAGATGCCATGTCGTATGTTCGTCATTATGGTACAGCAGATTTGTTCATCACATTTACATGCAATCCGCAATGGATAGAAATCAAGCGGGAGTTATTCTCTGGGCAATCACCCATTGATCGTAATGATATTACAGCCAGAGTCTTTAGACAAAAGTTGAAATCTTTAATGGATTTCATCGTAAAACATAATGTGTTTGGTGAGACACGCTGCTGGATGTATTCTGTGGAGTGGCAGAAACGAGGATTGCCACATGCACACATTTTGATTTGGTTGGTTGAAAAGATAAGGCCAAATGAAGTTGATGCAGTGATATCAGCTGAAATCCCTAATGTACAAGTAGATCCTGGATTGCATGAGGTAGTTATCAAAAACATGATACATGGTCCCTGTGGAACTCTTAATCAAAATTCACCGTGTATGATGGATGGTAAATGTTCAAAACGATATCCACGGACATTAATATCGGAAACAATTACTGGTAATGACGGTTATCCATTGTATCGTCGCAGATCGACAGGAGAAAAAGGAAAATCAACAATTGTCAAATTAAATCAACAAGATATTGAAATAGATAATCGTTGGATTGTTCCATATTCACCCATTTTATCAAAGACATTCAAAGCACACATCAACGTTGAATCTTGCCATTCAGTGAAATCTATTAAATACATTTGCAAATATGTAACCAAACATACAATACATAACCACAGTGATATGGCTGTGATTGGAATTGGTGCAGAGAATACCAATGATGAAGTTACCCAATACCAAATGGGCCGCTATGTCAGTAGTAATGAAGCACTTTGGCGAATATTTTCTTTTCCTATTCATGAGAGACACCCTTCTGTTGTTCACTTAGCTGTGCATTTAGAAAATGGACAAAGAGTGTATTTTACAGCACAGAACGCAGTACAAAGAGCTGCTCAGCCGCCACCATCTACTACATTAACCAGTTTTTTTGAGACATGCCAAAACGATGATGTCGCACAAACATTGCTATATTCTGAAATGCCAAAATATTATACCTGGAATCAATCCTCAAGGAGATTTATACGACGGAAACAAGGAAAACCAGTTCCAGGATATACAGATGTATATTCCACCGATGCGATTGGCCGGATTTATTCAGTACATCCAAGCAATGATGAATGTTTTTATTTACGACTGCTATTAGTCAATTTACGTGGCCCAACATCATTCCAACAGTTACGAACTGTTGATGGTGAATTGTGTGGATCCTACAGAGAAGCCTGTCAACGTTTGCAATTGCTTGAAAATGACGCTCATTGGGATCAAACTCTCAATGATGCTGTAATATCATCACACGCTCATCAAATACGAACATTGTTTTCTATAATCATATCTACATGCTTCCCATCAAACCCAATTGATTTGTGGATCAAGTACAATATGTGTGATGATATTTTGTATCAAATACAGAATAGAATGGGAAATCCAAATATACAAATCAGTGAAGAAATTTACAATGAAGCATTGATTTCAATTGAGGACATGTGCTTGATAATGTCAAACAAACTATTAATTCAATTAGGCCTGACCGCGCCCAATCGTCCAATGCATGACGCTTTTAACCAAGAGGTGCATCGAGAAAGACTGTATGATCTCAACGCTTTGAAAGAATTAATTCAAACAAATCTTCCACTGTTAAATGAACAACAGAAGTATGTATTTGAAACTCTTATGAAAGTAACAAATGATGAAACTGGAGGGATTTACTTCTTAGATGCACCTGGTGGTACAGGAAAAACTTTTTTGATTTCATTAATATTAGCAACAATTCGCTCACAAAATAAAATTGCACTTGCACTCGCTTCGTCGGGAATCGCAGCAACTTTGCTTGAAGGTGGTCGAACAGCCCATTCAGCACTAAAATTGCCATTAAATATGCAAAGCAATGAAACTCCAACCTGCAACATTTCGAAGAACTCTGCAATGGCAAAGGTTTTGCAGCAATGTAAATTGATTGTTTGGGATGAATGCACGATGGCACATAAAAAATCTTTGGAGGCTTTGGACAGAACCTTAAAAGATCTACGGAGCAATAATAACCGATTTGGTGGTGCAATGATTTTATTAGCAGGAGATTTTCGTCAAACATTGCCGGTGATTCCACGATCAACGCCAGCTGATGAACTCAATGCATGTCTAAAGTCCTCCAGTTTGTGGAAACATGTCAAAGTACTTCATTTAAGCAAGAATATGCGTGTCGAGTTGCAAAATGACCAATCTGGAAACATATTCTCTAAACAACTCATTGACATTGGTAATGGCAAATTTCCTATAGACATGTTGACTGGCTGCATTAACTTTCCTCAAAGTTTTTGTCAGTTAACTCGATCAAAAGATGAACTTATTCAGAAGGTGTTTCCAGATGTTTCTCAAAATTACAGAAACCATGATTGGTTGAGCGAACGAGCTATACTGGCTGCAAAAAACATAGATGTAA
Source organism: Tetraneura akinire (assembly GCA_021307375.1). NCBI lineage: Eukaryota > Metazoa > Arthropoda > Insecta > Hemiptera > Aphididae > Tetraneura > Tetraneura akinire. The sequence goes on from JAIUCT010000029.1 coordinate 1,711,601, forward strand.
ATGTATTAAATTTCAAAATTCAAGAACAAATTACAGGCGAATTGAGGATATATAAATCAGTTGATTCGGCTACTAATCAAGATGATGTAGTCAACTATCCACCGGAATTTTTAAACTCGCTGGATTTGCCAGGATTGCCACCTCACAATCTTCAATTAAAAGTTGGATCGGTGGTTATAATGTTGCGAAATATCAACCAACCGCGTCTTTGCAACGGTACACGGTTAGCGATAAAAAAATTACTAAACAATGTGATAGAAGCAACTATACTTATAGGAAAGTATAAAGGAGAAGATGTTCTCATACCGCGCATCCCAATGATTCCGACTGATGTGCCATTTGAGTTTAAACGACTACAGTTTCCAGTGTGTCTTGCTTTTGCTATGACTATAAACAAGTCCCAGGGGCAATCATTAAGTGTTTGTGGTATTAATCTAGAAAACCCATGTTTCTCCCATGGTCAATTGTATGTTGCCTGTTCCCGTGTTGGAAAACCATCAGATTTGTTTATCTATGCGCCAGGTAATCAAACAAAAAACATCGTATACCACAAAGCACTACAATGATAATAATAATAATTATGATTCACATGATTAACAATAAAGCGATTACTTACTTTTAAATCCTTATATATGTTTTATTTAATTATTTTTTATTCACAACGCCCTATCACCAGGGTGACGGTTCTGTTCAGGAGAATTTTTTAATATACGTAGGCACAAAAACTGGCACATTACAAATCTTTTTGACAGGACGAAGTCTGTCGGGTCAGCTAGTAATATATATTATTAGGTGTTATTATTTTTTTTTTTCACGTTAAAAATACTTATGATTTAATATATTTAATCGTTTATTATACCCTTAATATTATATACTCCGTTTTTTTTTTACTCCATCTAAATACTTATAATAATTTTTATACACTATATCGATATGTCTCCGATTATATTTCAACGTATTGATTCTCGACTCTATAAAATTATACTTATGATTTATATACAAATCGTGGTGGTTGGATTATATTATAAACGATAATTTTTTGAACTTATACATTGTTACGGTTAAAAATATAGTACACTGGTAGCTATGGTAGTGGTAACCTAACCGGCGAGTCGTGCGTCTTCGAAACTTCCATCTTTCGCGGTCAACTTTTTATCGTCCTTCCGTTAAAATCGGTTTCGGAATTTATTACCCTAAACCTTTTCTCAGTTCGGCCGTTTAAGTTATTTGCTAACTTTTACTCTCCATGCGATTTTCGGCGCTCTCGGACGATTGCCCGTTTTCTACGTTTGCGAGATAACGTTTTCGGACAACCCTGATAACCGCGTTCGATTTCGCGCGGTAAATTATTCGCGATAACCGACCGCCGTTTCTTCGATAAGCGTCCGAAAACGGTGCGTCGGACCGCCACCCTCTCTCCGCCGTTGGACGTTTCGCGCCGTATTATTATTTTACGTTTTCTCCCGTCCTTTTTATCCCTCAACGACGATCGGACGTTCAGTTTTTCGCGTTTTAAAATTAGTCGACTGCCGTAGGGAGTACCGTAACGGAGTCGTTTTTCGCTGCCCGATCGCTTTTTCTACTGTGTTTTTTATTTTAAAAATGTCGAAAACGGTTTTCGGACCGTTCACGGTCGGGTTTCCGACCGTTACGATCGATATTTCGCCGTAACTCGCGGATTTTTCGATATCGCGAAACACTTTAAATACACCGATTTTCGACGATTATTCAAGCAGCCACCGTGGCGCACTCGATTGGTAGGATTTAGGCGTAGGATTTAGGATTAGGTTTCCTTACGGCTGTTAACACGGCCGCCGCACCCGGTTAGATTACCTAACCTAACCGGGTTCGAATCCCCATCCGTCGGCGGCGAACCGTCGTGTTGGGTTTTTTTTGCACTTTTATTTTTTCGTTAATTTTGCGGCGCTCTCTTATGCGCGCATGCGCATTAGGCGCCGGGCGTCTCAACCGTCCGCGTATGACCATTACGGGCCCGTATTACCGACGGAATTATATTATGCCGCCAGATTTCAACCGTAATAAATAATAGTATGTATATTTACGAGTTATTCTTTTTTTTACATTGAAAATACTTATATTTTGATTTAATATATTTAATCGTTTATTATACCCTTAATATTATATACTCCGTTTTTTTTTTGACACTATCTAAATACTTATAAAAATTGTTATACACTATATCGATATGTCTCCAATTATATTTCTACGTATCGATTATTGACTCTGTAAAATTATACGTATGATTTATATACAAATCGTGGTCGTTGGCTTATATTATAAACAATAATTGTTCGAACGCATACGTTGTTACAGTTAAAAAATATGGTACAGGCGGTACCGGTATTACACTGGCAGCTATGGTGGTGGTAAAACTTTTCACACGCACCTGTATCCCACTGGAACCTGACTGTGGTAAGTGCGTGGTGGGACTACCGTGATCGGTCAAAGACTGTTCACCCGAAGAGAGTGTAAATAGGACCACTAGATTGCGAACGCCCTTTAATCCGCCGGAGGCGGATAAAATTCCTGAATCGTTATCACATAAAAATATACTTCTGTCGGACTCTATGTACCCGAAGAAATTACTTCTCCACCCAAATACTATGGTAGCGGAAAAGCTTTTCACCCCCACCGGTATTCCACTGGCAGAACTATGGTGGCGGTAAAGCTATTCAGCTGGTCAAGCTTTGGTTGGAGTAGCCACTACCGTTGCGCTGCCGTTGGGCTGAATATAAATACAAACTAAAAAAAATTTCAATCCAAATATTATAATTAAAAATTTATATAAAAAAAAAGGCTCTGGGGGGATTTATCCCCATCATCCCCCCCATAACTACGCCACTGATTATAAGGTAGGTATTAGGTAGATATGCCGTAGTCCCTTAAGGCGCAGCTCTATCCTCACGAAAAGTGCTGCTAAGCAGCGTAGTGAGCGTCCCTTCCACTTGAAAAAACTGGGATTTTTTTTGTATATTTTAAGTATATCTTTAAGTATATTGGCGTCCTTTTGGGGGGGCAAGGGAGGGACACTCCCCCCCCCTGGATTTTTTGTGTTTATGTATATATAACGGAAATCTATTATTATCCCATAGATATAGAAATATATGGTTATTAAATATTTATTATCAAAATAAAATAATAAAGCCGAGAAAAATATACGAAGAGCATTGTATAAAATGTCCAGACAATGTATAAAATGCCCAAATTGTATACTTTGCCCGTGACATATATATACACATATGAGATATGATATATGATTGTATTAACAATTTATAATTTTTACAATAAATAAAATATAAATGTATTATTATTAAACTATTGTGCATCTTAAATATCCCAAGATGAAATATATTATTGTAAAGAAATACATAAGTTAAAAATTTAAAATATATTTAATAAGTGTTTACGAATTTTAAACGTTAAATTATGGTAACATAAATTAATTATTTTTGTGGATTGGCAACACAGTCAATGCGAGAATTATTGTATCAATATTCTTATCATTTTTCGATCTACTGCCTTTCACTGGCCGAGAACCGGGTAGATAATTATATGGTGATAAGGATAACAATATTATTGCATGTAATATTATCCTATACTTAATAATATAATGTTTTGTTTATACTAGGTATAACTGAAATAAAAAATATCTATTATTGCTTAAATGTTAATTTTTATTTACCTATATCTATCCAAAAAATGTCATATCATGTCCCCCCCCTAAAGTTTTGAAGATGGACGCCCTTGTTTAAGTACCTTGTTTAAGTGTATATATTATATATAATAATAATTGTATGATATTTTAATATATAGATACATAGAGTTTTAATATTACTCTATGGTTGTATATCATTCAAATAAAAAAGAAGTCTATTTTCCGCGGCAATTTAAAATTGCTCAATCAAAAGTAGTAATTTGATTATGGCAGCTGAATCAATGTGTATTTTGTTAATATGCCTTCTGGAAACTATATAGGAATTTAACGTGCATAAACTTTGTGCAGTCTCAAACAAATGCCTGAGCTCGACAAATAGCTGGACAAAAAGTCTGAATATAACACTGATTTTTGTAGCCAGTTATAATTTACACATATAAATTTCTATTACTATCTTAGATTTAATAGTATTTTTAGTTTGTAAATAATTTAAGTATTAACTATTAATCGAACAGGAGCTAATCGTATAATTACAGACAACTATCGAAGCATTGCGATTACGGAGTGCGTATCATCGGTCATTGCATTCAAAATATGATATTCGTGGTTTAACATTAACGAGAATCATCATGGTGATGTTTACCACTATCTTAAGATTACAAAGAGAATATAGTACCTATTGTGAGTTTAATCATCGATTACATAATAATTTATGCTAATATGCTAATATATTAATATAATTAATCACAATAAGTAGATGTGTAATTCTTTTTCATATACTAATACAAAATATTAACCTTTATATATGTATATTATTATATTAAATAGAAATATATTTTTGGTAAATACTCCTCAAATCCTCAATGGCTTATTCTTAAGACATGAAATATTGTAATGACATAATAATATGTTATTTTTAAGTAATATATTAAATAAATAGTAGAAGTATTTAGGCATTATTTAACTAGATTTTTGTATATCTTATTTTTCTTATTATCATTCTAATATTTCATAAACAAATTTCAAATTATTTATAAATTCGTCAACATTTGTACAATTTTATACATTTTATATCAAAGATTTATTGTTAAAATTAGAACAAATTGAATATTACTTACCTATATAATTATCAACATTGTTCTTAATATATTTTAGTATTTCTAAAAAAAATTTATAAGTGGTTAAATATAATAAAAATAATATAATATAATCTACTATAATAAAACGCTAACTCCGTCATGGAAGAGGTTTTTACTTATATTCCGTATATAAATTCTACCGTTCGTCGTACGTCTTCCAAACTCGCACGT
>JAIUCT010000029.1:1716596-1744663 GCA_021307375.1 Tetraneura akinire
GTTCGTCGTACGTCTTCCAAACTCGCACGTTTCGCGGTCAACTTTTTATTTTCCGTCTATTAAAATCGGTTTCATAATTTTTAACGCGAAACCTTTTTTAAAATCGCCTTTTTTGACTTTTCCCTTAGTTTTTCCATGGTTTTTTCTAATATAATAAAACGCTAATTTTTTCATGGAAGAGGTTTTTCCCTTACTGTTTCCATGGTTTTTTCTTATATAATAAAAAAACCTTGGCCGGTGTCGTTTCTTCCATGGTTTTTTCCTTATTTTTATTATTCTATATATTATATAAATTGACCGTTCGTCGTACGTCTTCGAAATTTCCACCTTTCGCGGTTTTTCCATCTATTAAAATCGGTTTCGTAATTTTTTACCCGAAACCTTTTTTTAAATCGCCTTTTTTAACTTTTCCCTTAGTTTTTCCATGGCCTGGTTTCTTTCTGTTCGTGATAACGGGCTGGCCGGTTTCCGACTGCTCACGATAACGAGTCCGTCGAGCCTACCTTGCGCTCGCCGCTCCCGAAAACCGATAAACGCCTACCTCTCTCTCGCTACCGTCCAAAAATTTCGCGCCGTAATATTATTCGACGTGATATTTTACGTTTTCACCCGTCCTTTTTACTAATGAAATAATATTAAACGGTTATATTATTACAAGTTTTTTTTTTTTTTAAATTTTTTATAAATTTTTTTTAATTATGTATACGGTAATAATAAAATTGAATGTAATTTGATGTAATTTTATTAAGGGAAAAAACCTTAATATAATAATGTTACTACCACTGTTATTTCAACTTTTCCCACTTTCATTACCTATGTGACCAGTGACCACTGACATAGAAATTATTGCTATAGACTTATTGACTTATTTGTACCGTGCTTTGGTATTAATATTATTAATTATAATTAATTCGTATTTATAACGAATTCGTAATTATATTAATTTATATTAATATTTCTCGCGTAGCCGTCGTTTTTTTCGCGCCGCCGTCGATCGCCGTACCGTAACTGAGTCGTTTTTCGCTGCCCGATCGCTTTTTTTCGCGTATTTTTCGTTCGACAAACGTCGAAAACGGTTTTCGGACTGTTCGCAGTCGGGTGTAACGGTCGGGAACCCGATAAAAGCCCGATATTTCGCCGTAATTCGCGAATTTTTCGATATCGCGAAACAATTTTAATATACCGATTTTCGACGATTATCCAACGAGCCACGGTGGCGTACTCGGTAGGTAGGAATGTTAGGAAGCTAGGCGTTAGGTTGATTATTGACTCTGTAAAATTATACGTATGATTTATATACAAATCGTGGTCGTTGGCTTATATTATAAACATTAATTGTTCGAACGCATACGTTGTTACAGTTAAAAAATATAGTACAGGCGGTACCGGTATTACACTGGCAGCTATGGTGGTGGTAAAACTTTTCACACGCACCTGTATCCCACTGGAACCTGACTGGGGTAAGTGAGTGCGCCGAAGGCGTACTCCGCGTGGGGGGACTACCGTGATCGGTCAAAGACTCTTCACCCGAAGAGAGTGTAAATAGGACCACTAGATTGCGAACGCCCTACAATCCGCCAGAGGCGGATAAAATACTTTAATCATTATATCTGATAAAGATCTACTTCCGCCGGGCTCAATGTAGTATGTACCCGAACACTATGGTAGCAGAAATGTTATGGTGGTGGTAAAGCTTTTCACCCTCACCAGTATTCCACTGGCAGAACTATGGTGGTGGAAGGCTTTGGTTCCTCAGCTAGTATAATATAATATAATATAATAAAATATAAGTAAATAAGTAATTAAGTAAATAATATAAGTTAAAGGAATATTAAGAGAATATTTTATGGTTTTTTTAGATCATATTAGAATCATTGTTTGCTATCGGAGGTTTTTTTTATATAGGTGACCGTGACCTCGAAAACTCGCATACACAATTTTATAGACGTAAGGGAATGCGTATTATAATATAAAAACCAAAGAAAGAAAGAACGGCAATAATATTAGGTATCAATTAACCATATAATAATTATGAATAATGCGTGTCAATATACAACGTACAAATAACGGGCGCCCAAGTATAAAATATAATAATTGCCACAATAATATATATAATAATAATTCAATGATATATATAATACTATTAATACTAATGACATACATTTATATATATAATAGAATATATATATATATATATATATATAAATAAAAGAAGATAATTTAACATCACGTGAAAAGGGTGAACTGGATCGCCACAGAAACGCATATATGAATATGCTGGCCGCAGCACACGCGTGATTTTATGAATATATATAATATATTAACGGCTGAAACCAAAACGCGTATATAATTATGTAATATGACGGACACACGCGTACACCGCGTAGGTACTGTATATAAAAAAAGGACACACTGAAGTGCAGTAGTGCACGATTTTATATTAGATAAATTATAATATTATATACTAAGTAGAATACGGTCACAACACAACACGTTATAATACGTTTACTTTACGCGTGTATATTATAAGAATACAAAGGCCGATATTAATCCGTAACCAGAACGGCACACGTTCCGCGTCAGTTACACACGACGGAGTGTCACGAAAAACCACGACTTGAACTTGCTAACGGCCGGCAGATAATTTGACTAAATTGAATTTCGCGGAGTGGACGAACATTCTCGAAATTCGCGATAATTATTATCTCTGGTAAATCCGCGAAACCACGAGTTCCGAACATGCTCCCCCTTAGGGAGATGGCAACATCTTCCAATCTAAATTGGTTCGGGACGGAACGTGAACTGGTGATGAATTTAAAAAGGGTGGACCGTGACGTTATTACAAAAAAAAAAAAAAAAATTATAATTAAACAATAAAAAATGTGGCATCTAATAGAGCAAGAATATACAAATGTATAATTAATATTGGTCACATGACCTAAATACACAAGATAAATTTATAAACAAAATAAAAAACTATAAAGGAACGAATATACCTTTTTTTTTTTTTTTACATATTATGGCTAATAGAATAATGTTACGAGTTTTCGGGACTTGATAATTTTGTCCTCACTAAGAGAGAAAAAGAAAAAGAAAAAGAAAACAATATAATAGAAAAATAACTATAAAATTAAAGTGTAGCAGATACGTAGACGGTAGACATAAACGAAGGACACATAATAAATAGAAAAATAAATCAATGAATAGGTAAATAAATATAATAAAAAATGATAGGTAAATTTCAATAATAAATAAGTAACTATCAGGTATCGGATTATGCACTTGGTAACTTAACAAGTTTCACCACAGGTCGTACCCGAAGATCTGGTTTGGTCTGCTCTGAACGCCAACAACGCGCACTACACTGTCACGTCCTAGCATAACTTCAGTCACTCGGCCTAAATTCCACGTCATGGGTGGAGTGCTTGTCTCTTTTACCACGACCATATCACCGACGTTAAACGATGGCTGATCGGTAATCCATCGCCCGCGGGACTGTAAGGTATGTAAATATTATGTTCGCCATTGCTTCCAGAATGCCTGATAGCATTGGTTAAGGAATTTCCTTTTTTTACTGAATCAGAATCGGACTATTATAGGTATATTTAATTTTGTCTTGTTTTTTGGTCTAAAGTTAATAAAAAAAAGGTAGTGTCCAACGCCCTTAATTATACATTAATATATTAAATATTTATTCTCAGAATAAACAGAAATTACTAACCTTTATTATTGTATGTAAAACCAAACAATACTGTAGAATTTCAAAAAAATTATAAGTGGTTAATATACTAAATATATTAAAAAATTAACATAATTATAAATTTATAACGTTTAAATTTTAATATTATTATTATTTAATATTCCATTGTGGCTAACTAAGGTGTTGGTATAGACATTGAGGAAGAGTAATATAGGGAATAGATCATTTTGCGTAAAGCTAAATGTGTTTGGTAAGACAATAGACAAACAAAGGAAATATAATTCAAACTAATAGATTCATAGAAGCTAGAGTATATAATATTTAAATGAATATTAATCATATTTACTGTCTAATATTTAGAAAAGCTAATTGTGTCCTATTTAAGATAAAGTATTAGGAATATTTTCGGTAATACGATTATTATGAAAAACATCTCAAAATATGTTAGAATAATGTAGTAAGATAAATTTTAGTTGTTCAACAGAAGATTTGTAATAACAAAAAACTTAAATTAGACTTAAATTTGGCTTTGAAATGAGACGGTTACCTAATCATACAGTATATTTATATAACTTTTAGTTTAAACCACATTTTTATGACCAAATCATATCGTTGTAAAATACAACAATCTTCAAATGAAAAATATTATAAATTTAATTAGGTATATTATATAGGATCTTAACAAGTATAAACTGAATACGAGTACATTTACTCAAATTAGAGTCATAATATGACACCATGGTATGTAAGATATCAGAATTTCTAAACTGTTTTTGAATCCACTAACATTCTATGCAAATATCCGCTACTAACTAAAAGCGAGAAAATTATGAATTTATTTAGAGAAAATAAAATCATTGACAAGCGAAGCGTATAATTAGGCAAAACCAACTATGATTGGTAATAATTGTGATGGATTCATCATCGGTAATTCTATACAAAATTTGATACCTGTCTTTTCTCTTGTAACAATAAGGCAGTTCTCCCACTGGCGCGACGCGATTGACGCGACGCAACTTAAAAAAAAACCATGAAACTGTCGTACGCGACGAGTTTCGCGTAGACTCGCACATTGACGCGATTGAAGTCGCATCAACAATATTGTGCTACTGTATTATTTTTCAGTTGGTATATTTAAACAGTATATAACAGTTCGTCACCAGCATCATCCGTGTACTTTTTGAAAATGGAATCGGATAGTTCAGATGATAGTGTGATAGTGATGTGGTCTTATTTAAAAAGTAAAAAAAAAAAACGTAAATTTTGGATTCATCCCTACTTAGCAAATAATATCAACAGAAATGCCTATGTTGCTTCGAGAAAACTATTATTATATCCAGAACGATTTTGCCACACTTTCCCATGCCAAATCTGTTACATCACGTTTTGAATAGTCGGATAACTTATAATTGTACAGACAAGGGTGTTTTTCAATTTCTTCCACAAATTTAATGTTGTAAACGGGATCGTCTTTTTTGGCCATATTTAACAAAATCGCAGACGATCGTTGCAATGAAACTGAACATGTCGAGTTGCATGCGATTATTATCGCCGCAGTCGCCGCGATCATAGTCGCGTTGCGTAAATGGGAGAAGTCCTATTTATAAACATTGGAAAAACAGACGCGATAATAATCGCCAGTTTCGTCAGTCGCGTCGCGTCAATCGCTTCGCGCCAGTGGGAGAGCTGCCTAAGGTACAATGAGGCTCGCACTACATTTAAGTAAAGAATGTATAGTATTACGAAATTAGTCATCAATTACGTAATGAATAATGATCCATCATCCATGTAATATAATAATATAGGTAGGTATATCAAAAACTGATATAAAGTACAATAAGTAGGTACATGTTTAATTTTTTGTTTTATAGTAACAAAAAAAAAAGTTGTTTAATAGTAATAGCATAATATTAAATATTATGTTCAATTATTAAAAAGACGTGGTACTACTGCTGAATGAGATACAAGTGTCCAAATCATAGTGTTTAATTTTAATTAGAATTTGAATGCAATGATAAACCATTGCATTCGAAAAATTAGTCTGAGCGAAGTTCAATCAGATAATGAAAGAATTGATTAAAATATTGACATTTTTTATGAAATATTTAAAACGCAAAATTTTATCACACATATAGGAACCATATAGGTACATATATAGTACATAAATGATAAATAAACAACCGATAAAATTTTCTATTCTCTACTTCATAATTTCCCGAGTTATCGTAAAATATTGAAATCAAATTCGTCGAAATTTCAGTTTTCATGAAAAATGCCGTTTTTTCGTAGTTTTTTCTACCGCATAATGGTCAATTTTGAAAAATTTAAAAAATGACCTAAATAAAGTACCAACGACATCCACTTTCCTACCGGAAAAATGTGCTTTTCGTGATGATCGGAGCATTATTTCGGGAAGTAAAAGTGTCTTCATACTTAAAAAAAAAAAAATACACATATCATTGTAAAACCAATACTTTCTTCGCTACACTCAGAATCTAAAATGAAATAAAAAATAATCACACATCATTGTTAAACCAATACATTCTTTGTTTCGCTCAGAATCTAAAAATTACAATTATATTACATTATATTCGAATAATGGATTAAATTAATATTAGTAATTTTAGTATTCAATCAACTAGTTGTGTTTTATAATGTATCTAATTATCATTCTATTCGTATTCGTTAAGAGATTTCAAAAACAAAATTAAAATAATTTTTAAATTTCTTAACATTTGTAAAATTTTACATAATTTTAGTGTTACATACCTTCAAGTCGTTTTTCTGAATCAATAATAACTTCTTATAATTGAAAAAATTAATTTTGATAATTATTATTAAAAATGTTAACATAATATTATTGTTGTGTCAATTTATTCAATGTTATTTTATTTTTTCGTTAAAACGTATAATCAGAGCCGTAGCAAGCTTTTCTGGTAACTGAAGCAATTTAAAAAATATGCGTCCCCAGACCCCCACCATCAAAAAAATTTTTTTTTTTTTAAATTCTGAACTATTATTTTTGGGTTTAAGATAGTATATATTTATTTATGTTAATATTAAGTTTTACATATATTCAGAATAATAATAATTAAAAAAAGAAAAACAAATAGTACCTTTTAAATAAATGAGTATAAAAAATAAAAATATAATAAAGTTTTCAAAAGTTACAAATTTATTTTCCTAGATTTTATAGTTGCAAATTCATCAATTATATTTACAAAATCAATTTCTCTGGCAACTTCATTTTCGATAGATAATATTGACAAATTTGAAAGTCTTTCCTGACCCATAGTTGATCTCAAAAATTTTTTTATAAGTTTTAGTTTACTAAAACTACGTTCACAAGTAACTACAGTTACAGGCAATATCAAAAATATTCTACATATTATATCTATGTTTGGATATAATTCCTTTAAATTGTAATCTTGAATCAGCTGATGTAATTCAAGAATTGTTACCTACTGATTTAATACGGTCAGGAATAATTGAGAGAACTACGTGCTGAAAATCAGAAATATATTCTATATAAAAATAAATTGTGCCTTATTGATGTCTTTTTCATATTTTATTGCTAAATCCATTGCTGCTCTTTTTAATTCTCTGGTACTCATGCTGTGCAAAGATTCACCAGACAAAAATCCGAAATTGATGGAAACTTATTCCATTAATTTATCATATCAATACAATTTATTATAAAAAATTTGTCAAAATTTAGCGCCCCATTACGATGGCGCCAGAGGCAAATGCCTCAGTCTCCTCACCCTTGCTATGCCACTGCGTATAATATATATTATGTTTTCTTGTTAAGTGAATTTCTAAATATAAGAATGGCGTTCTTTTTTATAGGATTATAACAATTCAGATTTATTCACAAACTTTTATTGGTATTAACTGAGCTAAACTTCAAAATTTGGAACCGGATAAAAAAATATCTACAGGCCACTTCCATTGTATCAAAATATTACCATAATAAGATAATATTATACAAAAACCATAAATTAAGTAAACACTTCAAAAATTGTCAAAATCATTTTTATTACTGTTTTAATGTTTATTCTTTGTCAAATATTAATAATTACAAAATTGATATAATACTAAAAATCTAAATTTATAAAAATTGAAAAAGAAAATTCATTTATTATAATTAGGGCTAGGATTTCATTGTAAATACATATTATTAATGGATGAGTATAAATGAAATATCACAAGCTCTAAATTTGTCTCAAGTTATGCTTATTAATTTGAGCTCGTTTTAAAATTACATATTTTAATGTCATTTGTTAGTTTGAATATTGTTTAAGTTGCTTTTAAAAACATTAAAAAAAAAAAGGGAAGGGATACAGGTGTGGATGAGATACAGATGTACAATCATAGTGTTTAATTTTAATTATAATTTGAATGCAATGCTAAGTGTTGGGAATAGATAACTAAAAATTTATCTAGATACAGATAAAGATAATAGCTCTAAATTTTATCTAGATAAATATAAAGATAATTCATATTTCATCTAGATAAAAATCAGATAATTTTATTTAGCTATAAAAATATTTCCTCAAATGCTATGTAAATTAAAAATTAAATTTGAAATTCTATATTTTCAATAATTTTCTTTCCGTAATATCCATATGCGGGTCTAGGAATGAATTTCAGGTGCAGCCATATGTGAACATTTAAAGTTGGGGGGGGGGGGGTCTTGAAACTTCTACTAATTAAAATTTTTTTGCAGAAAAAAGAAATAATAATAATTAGTTATATTGGTTGCTAATGCCTTCGGCCAAGACTCTGCAGGTCACTATGAGTAATGCACCAATGCTACTATACTAACTAATACTAGCTAGCCCCCTCACCAACTAAAAAAAACTGTTTAAGTCTTGAAACGTTTAAGTGTATTCATTTTAGTGTTTACAAATTTGAAATTGTAATATACTTAAAAAATAAAAATTATAAACACTTTGATTTCACTTGACAAGTTCATTAAAAAAAAAAAATTGTTGATACTGATAATTTTAATGTCAATACTATATTATAATACCTAGTTACTCTATTTGCTAATATCAATCATCGACTTGATAATAGAATATAATATTTACTAGTTCATGAAGTTATAAACATTAGTAACTATAATCAATGACCCATGGTTTTACAGTTTTACTCATGGTTAGGTTTCTGCATTAACTTACCGTATATATATATAAATATATATATAATATACTTATTATTATATATTAGTTATATTATACAACATATTATGTGATACAGAATACCACCTCTATGTACTACATGTATCCGAGGGCTTGTGTAGAAAACTAGAAAACATGTTACATTATCGATCACAGAAAATCCATGTAAACAATAGTCAATAATATTATACGCAGTATCGCAGCATGGCCAGTAATGTCAGCTATACCTTATGCGATACGCAGTATATATGTTTTTATATTTATTTACTGTGAGTGTACCTACCGCCAATATCACTTAAAAGTTAGCATTGATTTGGCATTGGCAGAATTTCCGATGAAAATTTTAATTTGTATGTTATGAGTACAATGTTATATTTTATTTCCATTTGTTAATTATTATATAACCCCCTGGTAAAATTTTTACGGCTGTTGAAATGTCAGGTAGATATTTTCCAACACTGTTTACTAATATATCTTAATATCATTCTAATCATTAAGATATTTCACAAATTACAATTTTTTTTTTTTTTATATAAGTATATTATTGCAATATTTGTGCAATTTTGCATATATAAATTTGTTATTGTCATAATAAATTAAATATTATATACCTTCGAGATCTTTTAAAGCTTTTGTAACTATTTAAAATTGTATACAATATAAATTAATTAAAAAAATATGCTTCAATACATTCTTAAAATAAAAGGTGTTTCAATAAGGACGCGCGATGTTTAAATATAAATAATCAACGAATACACGAAGTTGTGTATGGTCTTTTACTTCCTGTGTTAGTTGGATTTTATACGGGTGCAGACCCAAGTCTCGACGAAAAATTTGCCAAGTTGAAGTCGCAGAAGAACCAAGTTCTTGTGAACGACGAGAAATGGACTGCCTTGGGTTTTCCCGTACACTATCACGCACAGCAGCGATGTTCTCAATGGACCTTGCATTTCGGTGACGTATGGGTGTAGACTGATCATTACGTGTGTGAAGTTGCCCCCCCCATTCTTTTCAAAATAGTGCCTACATTTTGCAAATAATTTGCAAATATTGGCAAATTGGTTTTTAAAATTTGCAAATTATTTTTAAACCTCTCAGAACAAAAATAAGATTGGGGAGGCCCAAATACTCGCATCACCCACTTTGTCCTATCGATCTCAAAATCTTTGAGAAAATAGGAATAGAAAATATTTCTTAAAATCTTCAAGTATCTTTTATAGCTGTTTAAAGTTTATATTTTTAGTTTAAACGAAAATCTTAGAATCAATATTATTGAATTTTGTTTCCGGAGTAGTGTATAATAATGAATGTTAAAATTTATATTTTATGCCTAACGACTGTAACCACGTATTGTTATAAATTATATATTTAATAATATTTAATATGTATATATAATAATCAGTGGCGTATTTATGGGGGGAGATGAGGGACATATTACAGTAGGTTGTACTGTTGTAGGTATTACCATGGGCATAGTTTGATAAAATTTTCTAGGGGCAGCTATTACCCCAAGATATATATTTTTTAAACTATCTAATTAATCGGTAATGTCATTTTATTTTAGAGAAATAAATAATAACAAATACAAAAAGAAATAAAAATTAATTTATATTTTATATTTTATTACAATCATAATTTTAATTTTAATTTTTAAACGAAATGTACTCGTAATAATCTTTCTTTTTTGAAAGCACCGTAAATAATCGGCCGTCCACCGTTTTATTTATATTGTGTATAATATATTTTATTTAGCCTTATAGAGTTATAGGTTTATTACAAAATATTATATATCACGTAATAAGTAGGTAATAACTAATAATTATCTTGAAAAAAAAAATACAAAATATACCTATATAAAATTAATTTATCGATAAAAAACAATTAAAATTGAATATGAAACTATTATAATCATTGGGATGTGAAATCTAGTTCCGTAGAAACTAGAAATTAGTAGGTTACAATTTTAGGGGGCTACGAGGGGATCTGAGGCCACCCTGCATCTTACCCAACTAAGCCTAAGGGTGTTACACATAAAAAGACTCAACACTGTTAAAGTATGTTTTATTTTTAAAAATTAATATTCAATTATTGTCAATATAACACCATTTTGAGATCGATAGGACAAAGAAGGGCTGTGTGTATTTGGTCCCCAATCTTATTTTTGTTTTAAGAGGTTTAAAACTAACATTAAATTTAATTATACGCACACGTTGTTTAACACTATTACCGTTCATGGTGATTTGCCATACAGTACTGAACAATTCATAACACATTAGACAGATAAAGCTTTAACGACATTCCCGATATAACCGAACAAAGTTCGAGCGTCCTTATTGAAACATATTATAAGAGTAACTAATGACATTTATTCATATTATAATATTTACTTCACATTTTAATTTTTAAAATATTGTATGAAAAAAATTCTGATTTTTCTTTATAATTATGAAAATTTGTACAATTTTATATAAAATATTTAGAACAAATTGAATATTACTAACGTTCATCCATTTTAATTTTATCTGTAAAAATTACTATAGAATTTGAATAAATTAAAAAGTGATTAAATTTAAAGATATTCAATATATTTTTTCGAGATTCGATATTAATCGTCGCAATCGCGGGATTTTACGAGTTTCTATACTAATCATTTGCGATTCCATTTTCCGTACAGGAACGCGATTAAAGCGACTTTTTGTCGCCATGGACTCGGCCTGTCGTCTGACAACCGTCGTACCGAGTGTACGAGGTTTTTTTTTGTCATTTGTGTCGTCGTTTTATATACGCGTGGTGCGTTTTATATACGCCTTTGAATTATACACGTGGTGCGTTTTATATACGCCTTTGAATCATACGCGGGGTACGTGTTAAATACGCGTTTGATTTATACGTGTGGTGGAATTTACATACGGGTCCTTTTTTTCCATACACGCGTCGTGTACCATACATATTGGCGACAGGCGGCTCTACCTTGCTAAATAATATTAGTTATTAGTATTTTTCGATTAATTATCCATTTCAGACGTGGCTCCAGAACATTTTTAAGGAGCTAATACTTTTATAGATTATAATAACAGTTTATATTATTTATATAAACTTTATTACAATAAACGAAACAAGAAATTGTGATACAATACGACTAATACCAATCATTTTAGAGAATACCCTTCTCATCCCCACTACAAACTATACTTCAAGATTAATCTTATATAATATTATTCAGCGCTCCCTATAAACAATTATATTAATAATTTTAATTGAATAGGTTGGGACACCAGGGGGCATGCCTATAAGAAGCCCTTGCAGCCTCACTTGAATGCTCCTTCTTCTTCTTTTCAGACACCCGATTGACCACTCAATCTATGCTCCGACTCCCGTTTTTCACATATTAATATTCTCTTAAGGACCATGTAGAACGCTGTGAGGTTACAGATGGATTCGCAGGCCTCATAGTTGTTTGTCTCGTGTCATCCTTTTAATTTACCCTTTACGAATGCGCGTATGTTCTACTGCATGGTTGCTGACGAATTCGCGGACCATGTTATTAGAGCTATGCGTCTTTATTAAATTTTATATATTTTAGTCACATTGGTTTTAGTCGTACTTGCTTTACTGATCTGTATTGATTTTGAACCTTTTATTCTTTATTTATTAATATCTAATAGCTAATACGTAAGATATATCCTATATATCACGTAGACCTGGATGATAGGTTATGTGGTGATTTACGCATAACGTGACTTGACTATTGAGTGGATGAGGCACGGTGATATCACACATTAATTCTATATTACAATACAATCTTGTCTGTTAAGGAGGAAACCATAGTGCACATAAGTTTGCACTAGTGGGTGTACACCTGAGGAGATTGTTGTATTGTATGTGCACAAGCTCTAAGTTTACTGTTTCTTCATTGGATATTAAATTTGTGCTGGTGTCTAAGGTAATTAAACAAATAAGGTATATCACGACGGTAACGAGTATCATACCACTCTCAGTATTTAATATTTTAAATTAAACGTCGAGGACCAAAGGAAACCGTAAGTACAATCATAATAATATTTTCGTAATGGAATGGAGAAGTAGGTTTAATATTATAATCCGGTAGGACATTTCTAACACAAATAGGTTTTTATACATTACTAGTCGGAGCCGGGAGCACCAGAGCCATCTCTTACCTTAACTGGTTAGAGATGGCAGGTTGGAGGTAGCCTGATAGCCCATATCAAAGCCCTAATGGAAGGAAAACCATGACAAAAAACCCCCGCCGGAAACGACAACCCCGGCGCAGGCGGCTGCAGTCACAGCACGGGGGACCTGGGGTGCTCTTAACCAGGTGACCCATCTCCCCCACGGACGGAAGCCCAAACTCCCGCCGACCGGCCACGGCACGGAGCAGAAAGGATGGCTAGCGAAGAAACGGGCTGACTCAAGCACGGATTCGTGGGGCCCGATCGCCCACACGCCCAGGAAGATCACGGCAAAAAGAACGAATCGGACACCTCCCCCGGCGCGTAGGCCGCGCGCGCCGGCGGGGCTTCAAAAGCGGCCAACTTTTTTATGATGAGTCAAACGAACGGAAACAGTACCCCGAGGATAAATAAGGGCCCCACGGATTTCGGGGGGGGGGCCGACCATCACCCAGAGACCAGGATAATGAAAACAAAGATAAACCGGACACAGCAAAACTCGGAGTAAATAGGACTAACTCAGAAACAAACAAACAAATCGGATCACCAAATGACAACTTGGTGGACGGGAGTCAAGACTTACAAGTGGGACAAGGCAATGCAAGTAAACTTAAGCCGGTAATTAAGGCTTTGATGTCCAGGGCATTAACTCAGGACGTAGCTCTCAAGTTGCTGTTTGAACGGGCCACTCAACTTGAGGCAGTGTCTGTTAGGACTCATAGCCCGGCAGTGAGCGCGGCAATAAAGGATGTCCTCGAGGTCATTGGCAGCATTCAGGCCAACAGAGACCATGTGAACAAATCACTGAATGCAGTGAGGAACGAAGCTCAAGCGCATTTATCTGTCACTTCGGCGATGGTCGACAGTGTACCAAAGTCTGAAGTAGGTACGCAGATAGACGATTGGCAAGGTACCGTAGCGAGGAACGCGTTAACATCAGATGTTGGAACAGATACCCCCTGTTGGTGGGATTCGGCGGTTCTACAATCGCGAACTGTGGTAAAGGAATCCTACGTTCCTCCCATTAAACGTTTAATGGGTAAAGCTCCTCGTAAGGAGCAGCAAGATCGGCCACCGAAAGATAACTATCCGGCGATAGACCCTGGTGTGAAAAGCGTCTCTGCAGAAGCAGGAACTGAAAGCGACGACGGCTTATATACGGTAGTTAAAAGGAAGGGCATGAGGATAAAATCAGCGGTACAAAGCGCTCCAGAGAATCTGAAGCCGCCGGGCATCCACAAGAGACGGTCAGCACCCGGCGTCGTTGGCGTCAGAGGAAGCAAGCAGTGGTTTTGGAGAAACCTGCAGGCGCATCAACCTACGCGGAAATGGTTAAAGTATTGAAGAAAGCTGTACTTCAGGAGAACGTCGACTACGAAATTACCACGCGTAAATCAAAGGTTGGAAATATGATCCTGGAGATCTCTGATAAGGCCAAGGCAGACGAGTTAGCCGATGCTTTAAGAACTAGGCTTGGGGAGTCTATGAAAATCAGGCGTCCGTCACCCAGCATCCCCCTGATAATCATCGGCATCGAGGATTCAGTTGACACTGAGGAGCTCAGAAACACGTTGACTAGCTTCGATAGCAGACTAGGAAGCTTGGGAAATCTCTCTATACGTGAGGGGAGGATAAGGACTGCCGTGATCCGCTTTCCACTCTCGCCAGGGTTAAAACTCCTGAGAGCACGCAAGCTCAAAATTGGCTGGGCGATGTGCAAGATTAAGGAGCTGGAAGCATCTCCTGGGTGCTGCGCGAGATGCAAGGGTGATGGTCACGTGGCCAAGGTATGTACTGGCGCTGAGACAAGGTCCTGCTTCAAGTGCAAAGTAAGGGGTCATCTCAAGTCGGAGTGTAAGGCCAAGACTGATGTCGTAGCCGCTCAGACAAATATAATCCATAGTCATCTGGTGGTATCGCAAACCACCGCTAGCGACCCATTGCAATGTCTTTAATTGGCATGCAGCCGCCAGTGGTTAAGGTACTCCAAATAAACCTTAACCACTGTTGGGCGGCACAACAATTACTGGCCCAAACAGTAGTCGAGCGCAACATTGACGCCATCCTTATAAGTGACTACTACTGTCCAGCTGGCGATGACCAACATTGGGTAGCCAGTGCTGATGGAAAGTGCGCGGTCTACATTCCCAGGCGATCGTCCATTGGGATACTCGATAAGGGTAGTGGAATATGTTTTGCTTGGTGCAAGGTTGCGGATACGCTGCTTTATAGCTGCTACTGTTCTCCAGCAAAATCATTGGATGCTTTCGACGCCTTTCTCGGCGACCTGGAGACTTCAATCAACATTCAGGCCCGCAGCTCAGAGTTTCTAGTGGTTGCTGGGGACTTTAACTCACATTCAGTGGAGTGGGGCTCCTCTACCGAAGATGCTAGAGGCGCGCTACTATCGGGCTTTGCTTCGACACTGAATCTGGTAGTGTGCAATGTTGGTTCGTCTCCTACCTACAGGAGGGTTAATGCCGAATCGGTCGTTGATGTGACTTTCGCACGCCCTTCTTCTTCTTCTGGCAACAGTCTTCGGGTGTTGAACTGGTCCGTCCTCGTGGACATTTTCTCTGCGAGCGATCATGAGTACATTAAATTTTCGGTTATTAAACCTCCATCACGCCCATCGACTCCCGGCACATTCCGAGGTTCCAGGATTGGTGGCTGGTCAACGAAAAAACTATCCATGGAGGCGCTAAATGAACACTGGGCGCGCATCAGTTTTCCCGATACCTCATCCTTAAGTGTATTGGCGCAATCTGATTTTCTGCACAATATAATGTCCGAAGCTTGCGATGCTGCTATGCCACGCAGAGTTGCCATCCGTGACAGGAAAGCGGTGCATTGGTGGAATAGCGAGATTGCGGCGTTGCGTAAGTCCACTATTGCCGCCCGTAGATGTTACCAACGCGCCGGGCGCAGGCAGAACATGGTAGGCCGCGAGGAAGCTTTCCTATTATATAATCAACTGAGGAAAGAGCTTAGGCTTTCCATTCGGAAGGCTCAAGAGGCCAGCTGGAAGTCACTGTGTGACTTAGTCGATAATGACCCCTGGGGCGTTCCTTATAAATTGGTCATGAAAAGACTCGGACGCCAGTCGCCGATGATTGGCACGCCTCAAGCGGTGGCGATTGCTAGAGGTCTCTTCCCGGCGCCACCACCAACAGACTGGGCATCTATTTCGCTCACACTTGCTGTCTCAACCGAGATAGATGCGAGTTTCAACGAGGCTGTAACCATTCCACCGCTAACAGCCGACGAACTTCGGCGAGCCGCCTGCAGACTTCCAAACAATAAGGCACCGGGTCATGATTTCATTCCGAATGAGGTTATCAAACTGGCTGTAGAGAGGTTTCCTAACATATTCTTGTCAGTGTATAACGCCTGCATTTCTGATGGTCACTTTCCGAACAGGTGGAAGAGGGCGCGCCTTGTTCTTCTTCACAAGGGACAACAGAAGTCTATGGATGCTCCTTCCAGCTATAGGCCTATTAGCCTACTTGACGGAGCTGGCAAACTATTCGAACGTCTTAAGATACGCTAAGATCGTATATGAAGGCAGATGCCTACTGATTGGCCAAGGATCTGAAGACGAGTCCTGCATCCCAGTGCTGTGCGGAGTTCCACAGGGTTCCGTCTTGGGCCCCACCCTCTGTAATTTGTTCTATGACGGTGTACTCAAGTAGAGAGTCCCGGCAGGCGTAAAGCTTGTTGCATTTGCCGATGATCTGGCCGTAGTCGCAGTTGCCCGCACTATGGACCAACTGGAGGAACTGGTAAATACGGCACTTATACGTGTCGACAGGTGGATGTTCGAGAATGGCCGGTCTCTGGCCCCGGATAAGTCAGAATGCGTCATTCTTACGAATAAATGGTCCTTTCATGATCCTTTGGTCAGAGTCAATGGAAGTCCCGTGCAGGTGAAACGTGTTATTCGCTATCTTGGGGTACACTTGGACACAAGGTTGAAGTTTGTTCGGCACGCTGAGATAGTGTCGGCTGGTGCAAAGAAAGCTGTCACCGCAATGGCTAGACTAATGCCGAACGTCGGAGGCCCATCTCAGAGTAAACGTTTGCTCCTCATGAGCGTTGTTCATAGTCGGCTGCTTTATGGCTCCCAGGTCTGGGCGGACGAGGTCAACGAAACCAATAAGGCGAGGGCTCTGATGATACAACCTCAGAGGCAAGCTGCTCTCCGAGTGGCGAGGTGCTACCGAACGGTGTCTGACTTAGTCTCGTTACTGCTGGCGCGTATGCCCCCGGCTTACTTGTTAGCCCGTGAGAGGAGTAGAATGTCCGTGATGAAGAAATTAGGAGTGAAAGTCTCCAGGCTGGAAGGAATAGAAGATACTGTGAGGCAGTGGCAGACTGTCTGGGAAGCAGAAACGAAGAAAGCTGTGTGGTCCAAACGTCTCATTCCAGACGTTTGCAGATGGTGGCGTAGCGGTCCCAGGGCAATAAGCTTTCATATGGCTCAAGTGATATCAGGGCATGGATGTTTCCAAAAGTTCCTATGGTCAAGGGCCAGGGCAGTATCACCGGCATGTGTCCATTGTATGGCGCCAGTTGATGACACGGAGCATACGATTTTTTCGTGTGCTTTCTGGGACGCGGATAGGGCTGAACTCGTCGAAGCAATGAGGGAGATCGATTAAGCCGGAAGACGTCGCGGAGTTGTTGTGCGGTCCAGAAGCAGCCGATATTCCTGATGATTGTCAATCGAGGGATCGGATCATGGCGCGTGCGGTTCAAATGCGGGAGGTGTTTATGAGGATGATCGAGGATATAATGTGCCGGAAGGAGGAGCTCGAACGTGAAAGGCAGAATGCTATATAAGGAGCAGGCGGTGACATCGGAAGATATACTTTATTAGTTAAGATAATTAATGTGGGCCGAAGGCCAAACAAGGGCGGTTAGAGGCCCCCTAATAATTGTAAATTGAACTATATTGTAAATTATTTGTTGTTTTTTTTCAATAAACGATGTGGACAGGGAGGCAGTAATGGGAACCCATATTTCCCTCCCTGCCCATGATTCCAAAAAAAAAAAGGTTTTTATACATTACTACCTTATTATATTTTATCTCTGCTCTTTTTATTCTATTCCAACTCTATCCTTAGAGTTTTCTTCCTTCCCTCTATGATGGAAAACATCCGTTACAATATAATTTTAAAAACAGGCAAGCAATCCGAAACCCTATCCTTGTATCGACCAATAAGTCTACTGCCTCTCTTTTCTAAACTTTGTGAAGAACTAATTTTATTACGAAGCTTACCTTACATTAACAACGAATGTATTACTCCACAAACGCAGTTTAGCTTCCGTAAGAGCTACTCAACTGTTCAAGAAATACATCAGTCAAATGACGCCATAGCTTTTAAAAAAAAGAATACTGTTCAGCAATCCATCTTGATGTGTCCCAAGCATTTGACAAGGTTTGGCATCCTGGTATTTTGTATAATTTAAAAAAATTCTTGCCTCAGCCATATTATTTATTTTACAAATCATTTTTTGATAACCGCTATTTCATATCAAAGGTAGGATAAGTCTCGAATTTGGCCCCTATAACTACAGGTATCACCCAAGGCGCTATATCCTCTCCTATTCTATATATCCTATACTTAGCGTTAGCAGACCAACGACCTACCGACATATTCACACACTACTGTAGTGGATTTCGCAGAAGATAAAATTATCTACTCACAGAATAAAGACCCAAACACTGCAGCGTATAATAAACAAAATTACTTAGACCTCATGTCGTCATGATACTCTAAATAGAAAGTCAAAATCACTTGACGTTTACTTTAAAACAATGAATTGTCCCATTTGTTAAATTAAATAATGAAAACATACCGAAATCCTCTTGCTACTTAGGTATAATCCTATACCAATGGCTAACCTGGGCTCACAATATATATACAGGGTGTAACAGGTCTATCTGACAATTGCAATAACTTTTTTTCTATTCATTTTTTAGATTCTGAGCGAAGCGAAGAATGTATTGGTTTTACAATGATGTGTGATTTTTTTTTGTTTTTTTTTTTTTTTTTTTTATGTCTGTGTACAAAAATACTACCCGAAATAATCCTCCGATTTTAACGAATAGGGTATGTTTCCGGTTGCAAAGTAGACATATTTGGTACTTTACTTAGGTCATTTTTTGAATTTCTCAAAATTGACGCTATGCGATAGAAAAAACGGCGAAAAAATGACGAAAAAACTGCATTTTTCGCGAAAAATGAAATTTCGACGAATGCGATTTCTATATTTCACGATAACTCAGGCAATTTTTAAGATAAAGACCTGAAATTTTTTTTGGATGTTCACATAGCTACTATATATATGTGGTATAATTTTGGAACCGTTACATTAATTTTTCTCCAAAATATAGGACTTTGAATATTTCGTAAAATTCACGTTTTTACGTATATAATGTGTGATAAAATTGTCAATTTTGGGTATTTTGGTCTGACTACAAAACTTATACTTACATATTACTTAATATCATACTAAAATATTAGAAAAATCCCAAGTCACAATTTTTTTTTATAGCCGTTTTAAGTTGATATTTTTAGGAAAACGAAAATCTTAGAATCCATACGTATAAATAAATATTCTGAAAACACTTTCACTACCCGAAATAACCCTTCGATTTTCACCAATAGCGAGTTTCAGATGTAAAAGTGGATGTAGATGGTACTTTATTTGCAAGCCCGTATCCAGGGGGTGGGGTGATTAGGGGTTAACCCCCCCCCCCCCCCCGAAATTTTTAAAGTAGTTTTATATTTATAATATAACAGACTAACTACATATATAACTACGTATAATATAATCATTTATTTTTACTCCATATATATTAAAAAATTTTAAACCCCCCCCCC
This sequence comes from Tetraneura akinire, assembly GCA_021307375.1. Classification (NCBI taxonomy): domain Eukaryota; kingdom Metazoa; phylum Arthropoda; class Insecta; order Hemiptera; family Aphididae; genus Tetraneura; species Tetraneura akinire. The sequence continues at coordinate 1,736,560 of JAIUCT010000029.1, forward strand.
CCCGAAAATTGATCCTGAATACGTGCTTGTTTATTTGGGTCATTTTTCGAATTTCTCAAAATTGACTATAAGCGGTAGAAAAAACGAAATTTTGACGAATTCAATTTATATATTTCACGATAACTCGGGCAATTTTTAAGTTAGAGACTTGAAAATTTTTTTGGGTGTTCACATAGCTATTATATATATGTGGTAAAATTTTGGAACCGTTTTTAAATTTTTTTTATTAAATACAGGACTTATAGCTGTTTTAATTGATATTTTTAGTTCAAACGAAAATTATAATCTGACTGAACTTCGCTTGGGGAACAGCCAAAAATTCAAACACAAACAAAATTCAATCCTTCCAATCTATAATTCTTCATATTAACGCAAATGCACCCCTACATCTTAAACCATAGCCTTCACCCTGACTTAATTTATCTACAAACAATTCTGTTCACGTCTTGCAAATCATAAAAATCCTTAATTCTCCATCCACTCTCATACCACCCCAGGCAACCCACCTTGTAGACTAAAGAGTACATGGTGTAGAGACCTAAATGTAAATTACATCCAATTATATATCTAAATAAAGTTATAGAGTGTAGCCATTGGGCGGCTACTTTTTTTATTCATACGTTTCCAGTTCTTTGTATTTTTTTTTTCGCTTGTGGGCTTATTAAAATATTAATAACAGATTGTTTGAATCTATCAATAAAAGTTAAAAAAAAAAAAAAAAATTTATTGTGCATAAATGATATACGATGATCATTACGTTGCAAAACAATTTAAAATAAGGATTTATTATACGCTATGGCCCCACTACCCAGTACCTCCCTGGAACCGTGCTTGATTCATTTCTTATTCATGAAGTACTTAATATAATGTAATCATTGACCATTATATTCTTAATTAAAGAGGAGAAATTTAGAAATTTGGGTGTAATTAGTTTTAGGTAAATTATATGAGAAAATTTATATTTTACTAATAAATCTAACTATTAATTAAATTTTTGAAATATTACAAAATTTTGATTTTCATCTATATTCGTCAACATAATTTATACAATGTTTATATAACATAAAAAATATCCATTATCAAAATATATTTAAAAATGTTATTTACCTGAAGGTAAACTCACAGTGGTAGGGTATTTTTCTAAAATTTGTATGAAAATACGAGTATTAATGTTGTATATTTTATTATATGTAATACATCACAGAATTTAATAACGACAAACGATGTATCTTTAGGATCATAATCTTCAAGAGATTTCATAAACTTATTTAAATGTATTTTGAAATACATTACACTTATTTTGCAGGATTTAGTGCCTATATACATTTTTCATTATCAGAATAAATTTAAATTACATCTTTTCAATTTCTTTCTTCGTTGCATTAGCCCGAACATGTACAACAAAATATTTTGTTTATCGTTATTTAAAATATTACGCTATTTTATTGTTGTGTTAAATATTAATGTTTAATATAATATTATTATATTATATTTTCGTTATTTGTCATCTTTTTGTTATTTTAACCTAACTTATTTTTTTATTTATTGGACAATGATAGTCTACAATTGAAAATTAGTTTTTCCATAATTTAATTTTGATACAATTATCATTATCATCATTTTCGATGTTATCTAATAATTTTTGATTCTTAGAAATCCATTTTCGTAATTTGAACTTGGCCGAATTTAATACATTTATAATTTTGTTATGTAACCGAGTGCCCGACACCGTGTCGGCGCCGCTCAGATAATCGTCCATATAAAAATCCATAGACCTATTAACTAAATGGACTGCGCTTAAAGAAAAATTTACTCAGACTTTTTGCTGATGAGCAAAAAAAGGTATTCTGGAAGAAAAATTATTATAAATTATGTATTCCATGATTTTATGTGATAATAGTCTACATTTTAACGAATGGATCGTTGCAGGAACTATTCCCGACGTTCCAAGGATCTAATACGCATGCGCGTATAATTTATTCTTATGCTGATTCTTGATTATATTTCTTATCAAATTGTAAAAACCACAATATTAACATAAAATTCATGGAAGAAATAACAAATTTACTCTTTTTTTCTTCCATAATACCTTTTTTTGTAAAATTACTTAGTCTGATTTTTATAAAAGATGGGGGACGAGGAAGGCGCAGTCCATTTAGTTAATCTTAATAGGTCTATGTAAAAATCCGTAATAGTAGCAGCGTGATATAAATGTTGATTTTATTCTGCTATTTTATTTAGACAACCTGTTGCTAAAAAAAATGCTGCCTTAGTACCATATGTCATCGTTTTTAATCGGTATTCGGTAATTGGTTCGTCTGTCTGTGATTGCCATAGTATACACTGTAAGTGGCGATCGTCCTTGAAAAAATGGAAACCCATATCTGCCGATAAATTTTCTCAATGTCGGCCGATATAACGTATTTATACATACGAAAACACGTAATTATACAAATTAAATTCTTTTGAACGGTTAAGCCTTCCGTTAGCACGTCATTTAGACTGGGTACCGACGTCCCGTATCCATTGAACACGACGCGTCGAAAACAACACGCAGCTTGGTAGTCATACTGTCGACACAGAGTATCGCGGGATAAAATACGTATTATCATTGTTTTTATTTTCTATTCGTTTTTCCATGTGATTCAATTTTAAATACTCTTCCATAAATTTAACATACATTTCTTTTAATTTTGGATGCACACGTAATCGATTCTCCAACGATAAGAAACGCCTACGTGCTGTGGCCCTGGACTTTCCCAACTTATTTTTCTCTACGAGTGTGGGTAAACTTACTATAAATTTTCCATTTTTGTCTTTTGACAGATTTATAAAAATGTTCGACACACTGATATTCCTCGGCCGTTGGCTCTTTTGCTATCTCTTCCGTCCACCAAAATTTTTCTTATTGTTCATTTAAATTATCGTAGTTTTGATTTGTCTTTGTCACGAACGACTGTATTATAGTAGATGTATTTTTTCGGGTTGCTCCCGCTGCGATCCAACCTAATTCAGTTAAAACATTCTGCTCTTATTAGTATATCAATCTTCCCAGGTAATGCATATGATGGGGCGCCCAACACTATGTAATCTAATGAACTTATTTGTGAAGTATTTACTTTACGTATTTGGTCGGCAGATTACTTGTAATTTTAGGTACTATCAACAATTCGATTTCTCTATTGTACGTTAAAACTCGAGCTTGTGTGGTCGTTTTAATTTACTGATATGCTTGCGGTGTTGAATTACCTACACCAGAAATTGAGAAGTTTACTTTATTTCGTGGCAATCGTAATTTATGAGCCAACTCATTGGTTATAAAATTACTTTGGGAACCCAAGTCTAATAACGCGCGTGCAAACAACGTTTGGAACGCGAATTTCCCTGTATTTTTATAATTACGGTTGATATACATTCACCGATGTTTCTGTCACTAACTCTGCCTCATTATCTATGTGAAATAACGTTTTGTGTCTCTCTCCACACTTAAGACGGCTTTAAACTTGTATTTTTTTGACATATTTTTTATTTTTCCACTTGCTGCTGCCGTTCACGATTCATTAACGCCAAAAATTTTGGGCAACAATAGATTGAATGGTTTTCTCGCACATATAACATTTTAATTTAGACATCGCAATGTGCGCGTTTATTTTTCGCGGTTTTTCGTTCTTATTTTAATATTGTGATTTTTGCATTGAGGTTATATTCATATTTTGAGCGCCCTCTGCAGCTTCGAGGATTTGAATCTGTTTTCTAAGAATATTAATATTTCATCTACCTCGGGTAATTCGAATTTTAGCGTCTGTGTTTCCCATTCGCGTATTGTAGAAACGTCTAATTTCGTTAATATTATATGTACAGTAATGGTCCCCATGATTTTGGTTGATAACCTATTGATACGAGAGCTGTCTTATGCCCCGATAATAAATCAATAAATTGTCGTAATTTTACCGACCATTCCTTTACGATCGATGGTAAATTAAAAATCGCTTTTGTTTGTGCCTGTACTATAATCTTCTTATTATTAAAACGTTTATTCAGATTGTTCCACGCAACAACGTAATTTTTTGCAGAAATTTCTAACGACTGTTTAAACCTTTGCAGCGATACCCAAGAACGCCGACTTCTAATAGAAAAACTTTTGTATATTGGTCAGAGCTTCATTTGGATGTATTAATGCGACAAACATGTCACTAAATGCTGGCCAATTTTTATATTCCCCATTAAATTTCGGTACATTTAGTACTGCTAATTTAACTAATATTATATTATTTATTATTATATTATTATAGATACTTGGTTACTAATCGACGCAGTGTTAAAACACGTATTACTAGCCTCATTAATAATCATTATTTCCGATTGATCTTTTGCGACCTCTTCTCTTGATATCGGTCTTTCGAATATTCTTGTATCTATTATTTCTTGGCTATTGCTGAAAAATATAAATCTTCAAATTCCTCCCGATACTCTTGTTCAACACCTTGGTTGCTGGTTATGGATTCTATAGTGGACTGTATTTTTTGAAATTCGATCCAATAATATTTAATTTTTTGTCGTCTCAATTTTAATTGAACTACGTCTCCGTTATCATCAAAACTTCTTACTAAACTTGGAAATTTTGTCATTTGTCATAACGGTTTAATTTTACTTTATTGGGTTTTGACGTCTATATATATATACGTAGTAATACACTTATTACTTGCGATTATTTTTATTTACACTATTTACTTTTATTACCTATATGATAAAATATATCGTGCACGGATTCTTATACTTTTAACGCATTATACAATATTTTCTCTTTTGTATAGGTTCCTCAGTAGTGCATTCGATCTTAATACCCATTGTTGAGTTTCTGTATTATATACTGGAACATGTATTCTTTTTAATATTTTCTCCTTTCAAATCTACTTAGTTTATTTTCATCACCTTTATATGTGGCCCATGTGGCACATGCATACGTCAATACCGGTCTTATGTAACTCACATTAAGTTTTTCTTTGACATTTTTTGATATCAATTTTGATTTAAATATCCTCTCCATTGCAAAATAACATCGATTTGCTGCATTCAGCCTCACATTAATTTCTTCGTGAATAATATTTTTGTTGTTTAGAGTTACACCAAGGTACTTAAATTCTTTAACTTGTTCGAATTCATTATTTTCTACTCTGAGGTTGGAGCTTTCCTCTGATCTTCTTGTTACTACCGTGTATTTTGTCTTCTCTTCATTTACTAGAAGTCCCATATTTTTACTTGCCTTCATTAATTTATTCAGATTCGTTTGAACTTCTGTTCGAGTATTTCCAGTGATTATGATGTCATCTGTGTATGCAAGTAGTAGTCCTCTATTAAGTGACCATTCGTCCCCATTTGACATTCACGCAACACTCTTTCCAATGCCATGTTAAATAATATGGGTGACATGGCATCCCCTTGTCTTAGTCCACTTTTGATTTGAAAATCCATAGACACTTCATTCCCAAGTTTTACTATACTATAAGTTTTACTGTTGCATAATTGTACCATTTTGATAATTTTCAAAGGGATGCCAAATGTCTTGAGCGCCTCCCATAGTTTTTCCCTGTCCACGCTATCATAGGCCTGTTTATAGTCCACAAACACCATATGCAGGTCTTTTGCGTATTCATAGTGTTTTTCCAGTCTCACTACAAATATAGTAAACTGTGTGCTACTGATATTCATTCCTCTGCTTATAGCGAAATTTATCAGCTTTATCCCGTTATTATTACTTCTTTCGTGAAGGCTGTTTCCCTACAAAAGATTAATATATTTCACACACATTTATATAGATTTATATATGAAAAGTATTACACATAAAAAATAAAAACAAACTTTGGATCTTCATGACTATCACTCCTTCACTTTACTTTGTGCCAGATAAAAAAACTTATCTAGAAAGTGTTTTCCTGTATTAACTCAACATTGAAGTCTAACCTTAAGCGTCATCCCCAATTTTTCTTGAAGTTGGTCTCTAAAAACCGCTCGGGTGGTGGAATACCTTGTGAGAGGTTAGTCTTAATAACACTTAGTTTTCTAGATTAATTGAGGAGGTAAACATTTTACAATCGATATGTGTTTCATTTATTATTTTGACTCTTTTTAAATCCGTAAACGACAAGGGATTTTATACATAAGCACTATATATTACAATACAATTACATTAAATAAAAATACCCAATGTCTACAAAAAATTTGTTTTTATTTCAACAAATACATTCTACAAGTGACTCTCACCAAAATAATACAATTACATTTCTACAAAATATGGGACGTTGAATATTTCGTAATAATCTCATTTTGATGTATATACAATTTGATAAAAATGGATATTTTGGTCATTATGTCTGAAAATTTGACTGAATGATACTTACATATTACTTAAAATCATATCAAAATATAGGAAAAATGTTAAGAATAAATTTATTTTGTAGCTGTTTAAAGTTGAAATTTCAAGATTAAACGAAAGTCCTAAAATCCATACCAATAATCTTCTTTTTAATTCTCTATGCTTTTAAAATAAAAATTAAGAGAAAAGATGAAAAATTTTGAAAGTTTTATTGAAGCATACTGATATATATAACTTAACCTATTTTCTAATTAATAGGAAATCTGAAGATTCAGTTTTTTTTATAAGCGTTTAAATTTGAAATTTCAGTAAAATTAAAATGTAAAGTATTTATCATATGGATTTTTCTTATTATATTGCAATATTTTACAATAATGTAGAATAAAATTAACAAAATTTTATTGAAGCTTACATATATATTACTTAACTCAGTTCTAATTTAATGGTGAATTATTACATTTACCATTTTTTTTTCATAGCTGTTGAATGTATAAAAGATAAGAGCTGATATTTCTGTCACAGTGTTTAATTTTCATTAGAATTTTAATGCAATGATAAACCTTCGCATTCGAAAGAAAATTTTGAGCGAAGTCTGCCAGATATGGTCATTTACGTGACAAGAAATTTGATATTCATTTATATCAAACTTATATGGTCCCGATATGTGTAATAGAATTTTGCGTTTTAAATATTTAATAAAAAATGTCAAAATTTTAATCAATACCTACATTATCTAACTGAACTTCTCTCAGAATCATTTTTTCGAATGCAAAGATTTATCATTGCATTCAAATTCTAATTAAAATTAAACACTATGATTTGTACACCTATTTCCCTGTGGTAGGAGTATCCCTTCCATTTCTTTTTAAATATTGCAGGAACAAAATTTTGATTTTCCTTTATATTATTCAACATTTATACAATTTTTATATTAAATATTCATTGTCAGAAGGAATAAAATAATATTTACTTTCTCTATGACTTGTATTGTCTTTATCTTCATCTATATTAAATTTTGTAAAAAATGAAATAATAAATACGTGATATAATATTTAATATACGTAATAAAATCATAATATTATTTATTTAATTTATTACTGTTATCAAGTATTTACTATTCCTTTTTTCATTAAATATTATGTTATGTGTAAGTACAGTTTTTATATAAATTATCAATCGCGTCTCTTTATTTTTGTATCACCTTCGACGCTGTGTGATATCAACTTGTATATTTCTGTATTCAAGTTGGAATTGATTAAAAAATCTACCTTTCATCCATAGGGTTATCGTAATAAAAAGTTTAAGACTATAATATTTGTATGTTGACCTATTAATTATGTTACAGTAATAAAACTCTGTTATACCTGTATATAAAAATTAATTTAGATAAATAATTAGAACCTAATTATATTCTATGCAAATTTCTGCTTCTATTTTACAGGCAGAGCGAATAGAATTTTTAGTTTGTTATAAGCTTACGTAATAATCGGGTACAAGCAAAACCGTACGAATACAGACAACCGCCGAAACATGGTGACAATTTAGTGTGAGACATCGGTAATTGCATTCTAAATACAATATTTGTGATTTAAAAATAGTAATGTTGGCTACTACCTCAAACTCATGACAGCATTTTTATATATATAAAAGAACAGGCTATTTTATATTCCCATTTTGTCACGAAACTAGGTATTAAACATTATTCACAGAGTTGTTCCAAATACTTTTTTA
>JAIUCT010000029.1:1744673-1773090 GCA_021307375.1 Tetraneura akinire
GAGCTCCTCCCTGAATGGGGCCTATCTTCTCTCCATAGTTAATTCTTTTTAAATATTGCAGGAACAAAATTTTGATTTTCCTTTATATTATTCAACATTTATACAATTTTTATATTAAATATTCATTATCAGACGAAATTAAATATTTACTATTTAAATTTAATATTTACTTTCTCTATGACTTGTATTGTCTTCATCTTCATCTATATTAAATTTTGTGAAAAATGAAATAAAAAAACGTGATATAATATGATTTGCACACCTATATCACTGCGGAAGGATAGCTCTTCCCTTGTTTTTTTTTTTAATATGTCTGTAGACACTTTTACTACCCGAAACAATGCTCCGCTTTTCACAAATAGCATATGTTTCTGTTTGGAAAGTGGATATAGTTGGTACTTTAAAATGGTCATTTTTCGAATTTTTTATTATTAACCCTATGCGATAGAAAAACGACGAATATATGATAAAAACGGTGTGATAAAATTAAGCGTTTTAAATATTTAATAAACAATGTCAAAATTTCGTTGTCGTATTGGTTTTTAATGGACGGTCCACGATGACTTTTGGTTACCGCCGACTGACGTTCTTTCGGCAAACAGAATATTGTAGCCTAATTTAACACACAATACGTGTAAATATTATTTTAATTATAAATGAAATTTTGAAAACTATTAAATAAGTCATTATAAAAACTAAACAAATTACAAAGATATAATTATATTTTATTTTGAATAATTTTACGTATTTTTCATATTAAATAAATATTATAACATTTAGTATTTATTTAGACGATGATATGAATTTCAATTTTCCTTTAAATTCAACATTTAAACATTTTTATATAAAATTTTATTCTTAGAATATATAGAATATTACTAACCAACAGGTGTGGAATTACAGAATTCGATCATTCCTGTAAAATTAAAAAAAAATAAATAAATAAATAATTCATTATTATGCTGGAATATTATGAATATATGAATGTTATATGAAAGACAAACATGTATAATTTTTTTAATTTTATGAATATAGGTTAGGTTAGGAGGTTAGGGAGGAATATATCCAATTTTTAGAACTGCAGAGAAAATTCCAGAAACAAGGGATTTATTGAAGAGGAGTGAGTGTGGCCAGTATATAGTATCTCGCAAATTATACAAAAAATCACCTTGTATGCCATCAGGGGAAAAGGAGATGTAGGGATAGGTATGATAGGGACAGATATATAAACAGAAGAAAAATAAATAGAGAAAAGATTTGAAGTTTGTAGGGAGTTAGTTGCTAGTAGTAACCTAGTGGAGCATACTCCAGAAATTGGAAGAAGAAGAAAGATGTTTACGCACAAATTTCCAAAAAGATTGTGGTTTTTGTTTTATGTGAGATTCAGAGCTAGCAATTAACTGACGAAGGCATTTTTTGGAAAGAAATTTATAGACAATAAAATAATAAATTTATATATATAATCTATAAATTATCACTGATAATGATTAAACGTAAATGTACGTTTGGTTATGAAAAGAGAGGATGATTTGTAGTCATGTAGTATATATATAGAATTATATATTATAATACATACCATTAATCTTCTCCTTTATATTAACTGCTTCATCTTGTATTTAAAAAACAAATTTCGTTTATTATTATTATTAATCATAACAGTAGCTTGGATAGAATTATTTTTCTAGTTAGACTTGATATGTTATAATTGGAATGATTTCCAGATTTCCAATAATTATTTTAATTATTTTTATTGAAATAAAAATATATAATACTCCTATACATATATTTATATATATATATAATTCTACTGTACGTGTGTATGTCACTGATCTCCTCCTAAACGGCTGAACCGATTTTAACAAAAATTTTTTATGTGTTTTTGTTACGCCCTGGATGGTTTCGACATGGTTATAAAAATATAGCATTGTAGCATAGTTGTATATGTAACGTATTATGTTGCATACTATGTTGTATAGTACCATAGTTGTAGTATAGATTACACTTATGCCACTTATTCATTTTTGTATGCTCTCACCTAACCGCCTAGCAACAGACATCATTAACAGTAAGTTCTAGGTTTTAAATGCCTTAGTCTACAACAGCGGCGGTGCCCTGTAGTCGTCATATGGACCACTAGCACCGTATTTGTCCAAATACGTACCGATACTTCAATTAGCTACCCTCGGTGAGGCAGCCACTACAAACCACAAACCTCCACGAATCCTACCCAAATCTTATCGAGTGCAGCCCGAGCACCCGGTCATTGCGCCTGTCGGACGTGAGTCTAAGATTTCTCTCGCCCGCGTCAACTAAAACAAATTAACCGCGCGTGCTCCGCGAGAGCCCGCGGAACCGTTCATCAAGTCACAGTTGGACACATTTCGTCGGCTTACGCTATTATACATCACCGACTACAGTATCAATGGTAGGCATTCATAGCACCATTATACTACGCTTTCGAGTTTCTTACGCCGCAACAATGCTTTGCCTAATGAGGTTTCTGGAGTGGTCTTTTGGAGGACGTATGACGTTCGGGCATCATACCCACACCCAAACCCGTAGTTTCGGATGAAAACGAGCCCGTACGGTAGCAGGCCCGCAACTAAAGCACATACAGGCATGGCCTACACCTTGGAATTAAGACATCATTAACAGTGAGATTCAGCACAAACAACTGTACGATAAGGACTCTTTTATGATGACTGATGAACAAAATAATGTGTTCAACTGCAAAACGATCCACTGGCACTATCAGGCCGTGTCAAACGTGAATCCGGGTAATGCGGAGCGAGTAACGAATGCGGGAGGGTACGAAAAAAAACCTATTGAAAAAGGAGTACTTGAGAATACGTGCAACCGATGAAATGCCCGCATCAAATGCATTGGCCGCAAATTGTAAAAATAAAATGTTTTGTTTTCCCCGTATGTCGTGGAAAGATAAACGACCATTTCTGGCAGTTTTAAATTAGTGGTACTAGATCATTGATGGAAATTCATTCAGTGTTCAATTTGGACAACGCAAGCCTCGCACGGAAACCCAAAAATCGTATTTACGTTGCACACTACGTCATTCTCCGACGAATTCCTCAACATTGGAAACAAAACAATAAAACTGCATGTAGATATACAATTCATCAAAATGTAAGACAATTTCTGAAAAATAAATACTGTAAATGCGAATGATGCTCTGATTGGATGTATATTTCTAGATTTACAAGCTTATTATATTAATCGTGCGTAGCTTTGTGAACGAGCTATTTTAGCCGCAAAAAATTTTGATATGAAGCTATGAACTTCAATATACTACAGTCATTGCCTAGAAATAAGATATGATTCAAATCGATCGACAATGTTACCGTTTCTGAAGTAGCATTCAACTTTCCTATTGAATTTTTGAATGCCACCACATTACTTGCGATTAAAAATTAGTGTATCTATCATTTTGCTTCGAAATCTAAATGCACATACACATAAGCTATACAACGGTACAAGAATAGTCATAAAAATATTTATGTTTTGAATCTACTATTTTGAATGAAAAATTTGAAGGTGAGGTTATTCTCCTGCTGCGAATCCCAATGATCCCTTCAGGCTCACTTATTCCAATATAAGTCTGTTATTTTCAATTCGCTTTGCATTTGCCATGACTATTAATAAGTCGATTTGTGAGTTTAATCTAGAAAATCTGGTCTTTTCACATGGCAAACTATATATGGCGTTTTCTCGCGTTGGAAAACCGTCAAAATTATTCATTTATACTTCTCAGGAAATGACAAAAATATTATTGATCAACTCGTATAAAGACCGAATTAAATAACTATACATAACGAATTATTTTAAGAAATATTGATGTCATTTCAAAATAAAAAAAAAAAAAATGATATTATTATGGTATTTGTCTTTCCCCTGAAGGTGGGGGCCAGAATACACCTACAGTAACTCCTGGTTATCGTAAAAGGCGATTAAAAGTAGGTAGCGGAGGGAAGCAGTAATTGCTACTATCGACCATTAGCGATTTCTGCAACAGAACTAACGGCAATGGAAGGATTTGATGAGGCAGCTTGAAGGTATTCCAAGTACTGGCTCATCAACTGCGATGTGGAAGGAGAAGGAGGCTACCACATTAAAATTCCTAGTATAGCAGTATGGATCAAGTAGAGAAAGATTTAGAAGTTACAGTAACAGATACACTCGGAAATATCAGTACAAGCAGGGGATGATCCAAGGCTTCTCAGGTCCTCATTAAGCGAAACCCATGGAAAAACATCGGAACGTGGAACGTTAGGACCATGCTAAATGCTAGCAAATTAGAAAATATTAAACTAGAAATGATGAGATTAGACATAGACATACTAGGTGTGAGCGAAGTTAGATGGGCAGGAAATGGTGATTTCTGGTCAGACGACTATTGCGTTATCTATTCTGGTAATGAAACACCAGGACAAGAGGGCGTAGGATTTATTGTAAATAAGAAATGGGGCCACCAAATAATGAACAAAATATCATATATCGATAGGTTTATATTGATTAAGTTTAGAGCTAAACCAAATGATATTGTACTAATCCAAGTGTATTTTCCCACATCAAACGCAGAATATACGTTATAGAAGAGGTCTATTCTGGACTAGAAGAACTCTGCAAACTAGCAAAAGGAGAAAAGGAGAAGATAACTTAATAATAATGGGTGATTGAAATGCTATAGTAGGGGAAGTTGCAGATGGTCAAGAAGTAGGTGCATTCGGGCTAGAAACTAGAAATGAAAGAGGAGACCGCCTTGTAGATTTCTATAAGCAACTTGATATTACCATAACTAATACATTCACCGCAGAAAAAGATATACTTGGAAAATGCCAGCGGATGTCAGAAGATATCAAATCGACTATATCATAGTGAGGAAGAGGTTAAGGAATCAAGTACATAAATGCAAAACATACCCAGGCGCTGATGTAAACAGCGACCATAATCTTCTCATGATGAAATGCAATGTAGTGTATAAGTAACTAACAAGAATAACTCAAAAATCAAGGATATATGACTTGAGAATGCTAAAAGATAATAACATAAATACAGCCTATATATCCCTCACCAACGAAAAATTAAAATTAAATCCGCCATTAACAAATGATACTGCTGAAGACAAATGGATTAAAATAAAGGAAGCAATACATGATGCAGCCAGCAAAACGTTGAATAGGAATTCACCAGAGCCTAAGAAACCATGGATAAACGAGAACATCATACGAGATATCGAAGAGAGAAGGAAGTATAAAAACGCCAAAGATAATCATGGAATACAGAGATATAAAGAGTTGAAGAATAAAAGTAATAAGGAGGGAAAGTTTGCAAGAGAGAAATTTTTAGAAGAAAAGTGGCAAGAAGTGGAACAATTACTTAGGAATAATAGGATGGATCAAGCGTTTAACATAATTAAGAAAATCTTTCGAGGAAAAACGAAACTAAACAGCAAAATAAGAGATATAGATGGAAACTTGATACTGGATAACGACAAAATAGCAATAAGATGGAAACAATAACTTGAAGCGCTATATCAGGAAGGAGAAGCAGCTAGTCTCAATAATAATAATAATCCAGATATGCAAGTTAAAGTAATCTTAAGAGACGAGTTCAACGAAACTTTAAAGCTAATGAAAACAGGTAAAGCAGCCGGTATAGACAACATAGCAATGGAATTTATTCAAAATGCGCGTACAGAATTACAAGACGAACTATTCAAACTAGTGAATGATATATACACTACAGGAGAGATTCCAAAAGACATCAAGGAAAGTATTATAGTACCTATACCTAAAAAAGCAACGGCGGGTAAATGTAATGAATTCAGAACAATAAGTTTAATGGCACATGCAGCTAAAATCCTAGTAAAGTGCACTCGAATTGAGAGCATAGTAGAAAAAGAGTTAAGCGACGACCAATTCAGGTTCAGAAGGAACAAAGGTACTAGAGAGGCAATCCTAAGCTTAAGAATATTGATAGAAAAACAAAGTTCTATTAGGAGTTAATAAAGACACATTTATAGCGTTTATAGATTTGGAAAAAGCTTTTGATAAGGTACCATGGAAAGATTTATTCTATACTTTAGAAGGAAAAGGAGCTGACTACAGAGATAGAAGGATAATATATAATTTATACAAAGACCAATTAGCTACAATAAAAGTCACAGATAAAACAGAGACAGCGATAATTAGGAAGGGTGTAAGACAAGGATGTCCACTCTCACCAACTCTATTTAATATTTATGTCGAACAACCTATTAAAGAAATTAGAAAAACACTTCTCAGAAATAAAATAGGCATAAAATTGGGTGGAGAAATAATATCTTTCTTAAGATTCGCTGACGATATCGCACTCCTAGTTAATAATGAACATGATTTGAAGAGAGCACTAAAAGAAATGGCGAGATGCTTCCATAACTATCATCTAATTATCAACTGGCAAAAAACTAAAGTTATGTTGTGCCAAAAATTCAACCGATTCCGTAGAATTAATATCCAAATAGGGAATCAGCTGCTTGAACAAGTGGAACATTTTAAATACCTAGGCAGTTTAATTAACTAAGATGGAAGATGAGTCATGGAAATAAAATCCAGAATAGCACAGGCAAAGTCAGTATTTACGAAAAAAAAAAATTTGTTATGCTCCAATAGCATGGGTATTAGATGAAGGAAAGGTTTCATTAAAGTATATGTTTGGAGTGTGGCACTATATGTCTGCGAAACATGGATAATAAATAAGGCAGAACAACGATCACTCAAAAGCTTTAATGTGGTTGAGAAGGATGCACAGTAGGTACCAACGAAAGCATACTCAGGGAAAAAGATGAAGGCAGAGAGATACTGAAATCCATCAAGACGATGGAACATGATGGGTCACATATTGAGGCATGAGAATGAACTAATCTACAGAATAATAGAAGGAAAAATGGAAGGTAAAAGGGGTCACGGACGTCCAAGGACTTCATTTGTTAAACAAATGATTTCCGATGCTAGACTACCAAGCTACGCCGAAGTGAAGAGGTTAACTGAGAAGAGGGAAGATTGGAGAGCGCATGTCCAACTGCAAAACCAACCTTAAGGGTTGAATACCAAAGAAGAAGAAGATGTTATTTGTCATTTATTTCATTTTTTGTTTAATATCCTAATTGCTTGATATATTATGCAGGATGACGTCTATCAGGTCCGCTAGTTTTAAAATAAATATTATTAAAATAATTTATTAAATATATATATATATATGTACTAACGGACCCGAGAGACATTGTGCTGCATGATATATAAAACGATTAGGACAATAAATAAAATATGAAATGAAAAACATATAATATAATAATTTCATTATTCATTATTTTCAAATAACTTCAATTTTCTTAAAACAATTCGTTATAATCAATAACGTTTGTTTAAAATCAATATTGGGATCTTGATCAGCGATCCGAATGTGACACAAATGGATCTTTATATTTGATCCGGAGGTCAAAAGCTTGAGAGAGAAAACAGGTCGTGAATAATATGGTGAATTTGATGAAGATAGGAACTCAATGCTCATCTGCAAGTGTAATATCCTAATGATTGTCAATGTTGTCATCTTCCAGCAAATGTAATTCGGGATACGCATTTGTGTTTGTCGTACAAAAGCCATTGACTGTTCGCAAATATTGGAAGGACCTATCATTGATCAAGGAACATTAACCAACAATAAACACAGAAAGAAACATTCGCGTTGCTTTGGATGGTCTGTGTATAATTGGCCTAATGTATTTCCCATAAATATATCGTTGTATGCTTCAATAAATACGTAAATGCATATGAATCGCATTATAATCAAAATCAAAACAAATCGTACAAAATAATTAAAAGCATTGAATGAAAAAATACACTAAATGATTGAAATGAATGAATTTATGCATACACAAAAATTCATTCAAGTTGATCCAGCCGTTTAGTTGCCGCCGTATAAATGTATAATAAAAAAGATCAGCAGGGATATAGGTGTGCATATCATAGTATTTGATTATAATTATAATTTAAATGCAATGTTAAACCATTGCATTCGAAAAAACGATTCTGAGCGAAGTTCAGTCAGATAATGTAGGTATTGATTACCGTTTTTTCTAACGTACAGGATTAATTTTGAAAAATTCGAAAAATGACCTAAATAAAGTACCAAGAACATTCACTTTCCTACCAAAAACATATGCTATTTGTGAAAATCGGACCATTATTTCGTGTAGTACAAGTGTCTTCAGTCATAAAAACAAAAAAATATAAATATTAATTTTAAACAGCTATAAAAAAAAATGTTACCATGGATTTTTTTAATATTTTAATATGATGATTCAGACATAGTAAGAAAAAAAAATGGAAAAAAAAAACGGCGGTCACCCATCCGCTGTCGATGCCTGGCAACGGAGCTCAACACCGAGATAGCGTTCGAGAATATTTCGCCGACTACACCACACGCGTCTCCCATAGAGCCACGTTTTTGTGAATGCCAATTTTTCGTCATTTTTTTCATAATATTTTCGTTTAAACTAAAAATATCAACTTTAAACAGCTATAAAAAAAAAAATTGAGACAATGGATTTTTTTAATATTTTGAATTAATGTTAATTAATATATAAATATACTTCAGTAAAATTTTCAGACCTTAATACCAAATATTGCTAATTTTATCAAACATTATATACAAAAAAACGAGAATTTTACGAAATATTCAAAGTCCTATATTTTGTAGAAAAATGAACGTAACGGTTCCAAAATTTTATCACATATACATAGTACCTATATAAACTCCCTAAAAAAATTTCAAGTCTCTAACTTTAAAATTGCCCGAGTTATCGTGAAATACTGAAATCGAATTCGTCGAAATTTGAAAAATGCCGTTTTTTCGTCATTTTTTGGTCGTTTTTTCTACCGTATAGGGTCAATTTTGAGAAAATCAAAACCTAAATAAAGTACCAACTACATCCACTTTGCTACCGGAAACATATGCTATTCATGATAATTGGAGCATTATTTCGGGTAGTAAAAGTGTCTTCATACTTTAAAAAAAAAAAAACAAAAAAAAAGAAGAAAGACACACATCATTGTAAAACCAATACATTCTTCGCTTCGCTCAGAATCTAAAAAATAGTAAAAAAAAAATGAAAATAAAAAAAAATTCAAATTGGTTTAGATTCACAAATCATCCCGACACATATTCTTAAGACTTAAGTGATATTATTATTGATATAATATTATTATTATTATTTAATATTATATTAAATAAATATAAAAAAGTACAGTATTTAATTAACTACGTAGTTATATTTCAGTTGTACATCTTATATTATCATTATAAACTTTAAGAAATTTCATAAATAATAAATAAATAAATAAATATTTCAAATTCATCACCATTTGTATAATTTTACATATATGAATTGTGAAAATGGTGTAAATGATTAAAATATTACATACCTTTATAATGAAGTACATCTCTTATAACTATTTAATATTTTGTAAAATATGAATAAATTAAATTAACACACATCATCATTTTATTAAAACGCCAGAATAACGAAATAATAACGCTACTGAGCGGCGACCAAAATTTGTCCGATCTCGCGCATTCCCACCACTAAATCTTACCTAATGCTGGCCGCCAATATCTCCGGCCACCGCCACCGTCACGAGTGGGGGAATTTACGGTGGCGACTAGATAGTAGGGTGGGAGAAATTCTGGTACGAATCCGCGGAGCTCGATCATTTGGATGCGCGAACGAGTAGCGTTCTTATTTCGGCCACAATATAGTAACGATTTAATAATATAGTATTACGTAAAAATTTTAATGGTTGAATTATTAGATGAATAATATTCCGTTTTTCTAATACATTCGACAACATTTGCACATTTTCATAAATTTGATATTAAATATTTATTGTCAGAACAAATTGAACATTACTTACATGTTATCATTCTACATTTATCTACGTACGTATATAGGTATTATAGAATTGTTAAAATTTAAAAGTTGTTAAACATTTTTAAATCGTTATAATATTTTTATAATATTAATTATAAATGAAAATATTCTTATGAGTATTCTACTAAATTTAATGACTAACGAGTATAATTCTTTATGTACCTATAAAATTGTATAACTCATCATTATCATAACACTCTAAAAGCCATAAATATAATTTTTAAAAAAAAGATGAGCTGATATTTCTGCCGCATTGGATACAAGTATGCAAAACATACTGTTTAATTTTAATATTAGAAAAAACGATTCTGAGCGAAGTTCAATCAAATAATGAAGAAAATGATAAAAATTTTAACACTTTTTATGAAATATTTAAAATGCGAAATTTCATCATACATATAGGAACCATATAAGTACACATATAGTATGTATATAAATAAACACCATATAAAATTTTCTTGTATCTAACTTCAAAATTGTTCGAGTTATCGTCAAATATAGAAATCAAATTTGTCGAAATTTCAGTTTTCGTGAAAAATGCCGTTTCTCGTCATTTTTTAGTTGTTTTTTCTACAGCATAGGGTGAATAATGAAAAATTAAAAAACAACCTAAATAAATTACCAACTACATCCAATTTTCTACTGAAAACATATACTATTTGTAAATATCGGGAGTATTAGGTCTGGTCTTAAATATGTCTTCATAGTTTCATACATAAAAATGAGAAAAATCCATATAAATACTTTAAATATTGATTTTAATGTTGTAATGTTAGGAAACATATTTGGCATTGATAATAAATATTAAAAATATAATCTTTGATAAATGATCTCCTAGCATTACATTTGAAGAGAGTACAAATACTAGAAATACGTATTGTGCCTGAGGCTTATTCTAATAATTTAAACTTATGATACAGCACCGGATGAATTAAAAGTAAATATTATGAAATTTCAATTACTCATAATAATATCTTCATTAAAAATTAAGGGTATGTCCAATAAATCTCCATCTTCTTTCTTTGATTGATCTTAATAATCCTCTAGTCACACCAATTTCATAAGGTACACTGTCATTGGTACGGAAATCCGTCCAATTCACTTTTAGCAACCTTTTCCAGTACCAAATTTCTAAATTTTCTAAATTTCTTTCTTCTGCTTTGTTTTACCCAAGTCTCTGATCCTTATAGAGCCATGCGCAATAAAATAATTAAACTAATCTAACTAATTTTTATATTGATACCCATCTTGTTGGATAATAGTAAACTTTTAAAGTTTATAAAAGCGGTTTTTGCCTGCGCTATCTTAGCATTATTTTCCTTAGTAGTCTTGTGTGATTAAACTGCCTAGTATTTGTAACTGTTTACTTATTCTAAATGGTTATTTCCCACTTGAATTTGGAGTGCCTTTTTTTCCAGTTTATCTACAAGTCATATTATTCAAAAAACTTCTGCATGACTTCTAATGAAATTTCCATGTTATTTTCGTTTTTGCTAATTTACGCATGGTATGCGTAACGAATTTATGCATTTGTATAAGTTCTTACCCGATTGCACTCACTTTTTCTCTATTGTGTTTTTCCTTTATTTCTTGGATTGGTTGTTCAGCATATACATTAAAGAACATTGGTTACACCATGTCTAATGCTTCGAATTTTTGTTGTTGTCTTCTATTCTTATTTCTGCTGTCTGGTGTCTGTAAAAAATTATATTTATTGCCTATCCTTGAATTTCACTCCTACTTGCTGTAGAATCTGGAATAACATTTGACAGCTCACTTTATCAATTGCCTTTTCTAGATCCACAAAGCAATCAGCGTGTCCTTATCTAGTTCTAACTGCTTTTCTCTTAGTATTCTGAGACTTAATATTGCTTCTCTCGTTCCCTTGTTTTTCCTAAAGACTTCCTAAAGATATATTAGTCACATCCTAGTTACTTTTCGATTTTACTTTCCAAACTTTTACATATTATTTTTACTAGCATTTTTGCTGCGTGTACCATAAGGCTGAGTTTGTCACATTTGTCTGCGGTTGCCTATTTTGGTATTGTGATGATAATGCTTTACTGAACGTTTCAGAAATGACTCTTACTCCATATATTTCCTTTACGAGTTTGAATAGCTCTTCGTTAAATATTTCTCCTGAATTTTGGATGAGTTCTATAGGCATATTATCTACTCCCGGAGCTTTATTCCTTTTCATATCTTTTAATGCTTTATTATACTCGTCTTTTAGAACGCTCATCAATATTTCATCTGTTTTGGATAGGTATCAGTTGATCCTTCATCTCCTTGTTATAGCTCTTCAATGTAATGTTTCCATCTTTTAACTTTTTCTTCAATTCTCTAAGATTAAAGAGCCATTTATATTTCTGATTATATCATTAATATGGTTTTATTTTTTTAATATTTGTTTAACAATTTGAATGCTTGGTCCGTATTTATTAATTTTAATAGTACTTCTACCTCCTTACATTATTCATCTAATCATATATTTTTCGTAGCTTTTGCTTCCCTATTGATTTTGTTCTTTAGTTATCTCTATTTTCTTTTACCGAAATCATCTTGGAATTTTTTGTATTTTCTTCTTTCTTCGATTAGTTGAAGTAATCGAGTGGTTTTTATTAATAGGCACTTTTCTTTTTATCGTTGCGCTTGCTGCCTGTTGTACTGCTTCTTTGATTCTGTTCTAATTATTATTAATGTAGTAAGCTTGAGGTACATATTCTAGTTTGTCATTCCTTCATTCTGCATATATCCTTGCACTTTTTGTGTCTGAGGATCTGTACGTTCCATTTCTTCATCGTCATATCTCTTGGCTTGTCTAATCTCTTGAAAACTATTTTACATTTCATCATTAGAAGATTGTGGTCGCTATCAACATCTGCTCCTGGGTTTCTTTATCATTATATGATCAATTTGGTATCTTGAAATGTCTCCAGGCATTTTCCACGTATATCTTCGTCTTAAAGGTATGTTCTGAAATGTATTAGCTATTGACATATCATATGCTTACAGAAATTTACTAACCGCTCTTCCCTATCGCTTCTCAGTTCAAGTCCATAATGACCAACTGCTTGGACATCAGCTCCTTCTCCTACTATCGAATTCCAATCATCCCTTTATGATAAGGTTGTCTTATACTTTTGCTAATCTAATTTGTTCATCTATCCCTGCTTATAACTTTTCAAATTCTCCATCATTTGTGTTGAATGTTGTATATACACTTAAATTATTACTTTGTTATTACCCTGAGGGTCATTTAACTAAGTCGGTCATTGTATGTGACTTTGTTTATATGTCCCCATATTTTTGGATGAAACCACTCCAGCTCGACCGGAATTCGTTGGACCATAAATATCCATTTTGTTGGTTTGCCACCTTAATTCTTTTACCGCCAGTATATCTATTTTCGGTCTTGTCATTTCTATTATGATATTTTCCAGATTTTTGGCTTGTACCATCTTTCTAATATTCTACGTTCCTACGTATTCCTAAGGATTTCGCTGACTGAAGACCTGATGAGCTTTGGAACTATTCCTGCCAGGCCTCATACTTCCGGTTGTATCTGTGCCATTAACAAAATCTCTATCTTCATTTCTGTTCATACTGTTCACCCGGAATAGTACTAATGTGGTGGTATACTTCTCCGTTCACATCGCAGTTTACGATCCAGTGTTTAAAATATGTCCAAACTACCTGCGTCAAATCCTACTTTGCCGTTACCTCTGCTACAGATCTCGTCAATATTCGTTAGTAGCGAATACTGCTGCCCACCGCTATTTTCTTTTAATCGCCTTTTACGATAAGCAGGAGTTACTGTGTGTCTATTCTTATATCCGACTTCACAGGGGATTTGGATATTAAACAAGATGA
This sequence comes from Tetraneura akinire, assembly GCA_021307375.1. NCBI lineage: Eukaryota > Metazoa > Arthropoda > Insecta > Hemiptera > Aphididae > Tetraneura > Tetraneura akinire. Next base: position 1,758,529 of record JAIUCT010000029.1, read on the forward strand.
ATTTTAGTTTTTTAGAAAAACTATGTTATTTCGGTGTTATGCACTGTATTTTTTTTTTTTTTTTAATAGAACATTTACAGTTATTAAAAAGGCATTTTACCATTTTTAATTAATAATAAGTAATTACGATAATTATTAAAAATTAATATTTTTCTATAGTGTATAGCAAGTGTCTGTGGGCTTGAACATTTATAATCGGACTAATGCTGACGCGGGATCACCAGGGTCGATGTACGTGGTGGACCGGCGTCACCTTCTGTGATGCGGACGACACAGTAAAAAAAAATACCACTAATTATTTTGGCCACGAAGTGTGGTATCGTTGTGCGACGCACGTATATTTGTCAAAGGACAATTAACAAAATGACAATCAATAAGAAATAAAGAACTGCGGTTCTAACTTAACAAAAACAGCGAACAGTGCGACAAAATACAAAAGATGGCGGTTTTACTAGTAGGCGGTTATTAAAACGGTCGGTACAGTGCGTGTGCGTTGTCGTACGGTCGGTTACCAAAAGGCACGGACTCGTCGTCGCAATCAAGCAGCTCACGTCGGGCCCCTCCAAGTCTCCTTTCCATTGTTGGATTGGAGGCCGCCTAGGTTGGTGGCTGACTTGATAGTTAGATCGCCTCCGACATCGTTAGTACATGCGTACGTACCATGTCGGGCCGTGTCAATGCACCATAAATGTCTTGCGTTGTAAGAAAGTTTAGATAAGATATTTTACAAATCATGCAACATTAAATATAATAGTAATCTAAAATTTCCCCCAACATATGTAATAAAATAACAATTAATGATTAAACGTAAACGTGCATTTGGCTATAAAACGGGAGGATGCTTTGTAGTCATCTATTATACTCGTAGATATAGATTTATATATATTACATACCTCCGCTTATCCTATCACTGTTCTCAGATGAGCCTTGTATTTGAAATAAAAAATTGTTTATTATTATTATTTATCGTAACAGTGGCGTAGTTAGAATTATTTTTCTAAGTAGACTTGTTATGTTATAATGGGAATGAATTCTCATGTAATGGGAATTTAATTTAATATAAACAATTATTACTATTTTTTTTTACCTACTAGCAAAGAAAAAAAAATATTTGTTTTCGAAATGTGGGGAAATACTATCGACCAAATTACGCATGCTGAATTACGCTACGAATGTGGCGAGCGATCGCTGCATATGTCTGGGTCAAAGGCGGATCTGCGCATTCGTCTCGATGAACTTTTCGCGACGACTGGGGTCGATCCATTTTTGGTTCGCTTTGTGTCGCGAGAACCGTTTAGCAATTACTCGACGAGGAATGAAGAACCGGGTTTGGAGAATCGCAATTTGAATGACGTCGAGGATGACTTCGCAGATCCAACACATAGTTCCACAATACGAAAAACAGCTCAACAGTGTTTTGTTGATTTCCCACAATGCCAACGACGCATACGCAAGAGACAACGTCAGCGTCACACACGATCAATTACGTCGTGATAAACGCAATTCATCGACACGATTGGACATCGAGACGCGTTTCTCAGTGCTCGTTGAGAACATGTCGCGTTATTTCGACGACCAACGTCAACTAGCGGAGATAGCGACTGGCGAACCGGAATCTGTATGTTTTTGCCTATATTATGACGAGTAACCTTGTCACCACTAATTGTTTTTTTTCTTATAACTTTGTAATGCACACATACCACAGTTTTTTTTCTTTTGCGATCTTACATCGAAACGGTTGTCCTTTTTTTTTATTCAATCAACTTGTGCGGTAAGTGCTCAGCACAGCTCTAAATATATATATATATATATAAATATATATCATTATACCAGTGACTTGCTCATAAATTGTTAATATATATAATATATAGGGCTGCCGGTATTTGAAAATTGTTGTGCTAAACGTTAGGTATACCGTAAAATCCGTTTATTGTGTAAACCGAAAAAAACATGTATTTTTTGTATGTTTGATATTATTTTCGGTATATTGTCATTACAAATGTATCGGGATTTGGAGATATTAGTGTTTTATGTTATACCGTAAAAATTGTTTAAAAATTACTAACCTAACCGGTATACCGAAAAAAATGTGTTTATCGATGAATTTAAATTACTCGTGTATTTCAAAATAATTTAAATTATTCCTTTTAAAAATATTTGTTTTGTGATATTTTATTTAAATTTTTTAAATTCAAGTTAACCAATACATATTAGGATTTAGATACATCGGTATACCTGTATGTCGGTATTTTAGTAAACTAATATATTGATATTGGTAATATCAGTATTTCGATATACCGGTACGGTGGTACATATTGTTATTTCGGTATACCATATGCGATATAAGAAACCCTAGTCGTTAGAAAGCGACCCCTATATACATTGTTCTTATCGGATAACACGTTACATCACGATTACCAAAATTTTGTTTCCATGTCGTTATCATCTGTTATAATCTGGCTATATTATACCTGTAGTATTATAATTTATAATGGGACCCATCATGTAATAAATATTCAATGGTCTTGAGAAGCGAGGTTTTAGGTCATACGAAACCACTGCCTATCCACACCAGTATCAGGTCTATGAGGTAGGTATTATTAGGTATGCCGTAGTCCCTTGGGGCGTAGTCTCATCCTTGCGAAAAGTGCCGCAAAGCGAGCATCCCTTCCACTTGAAAAGAACTGATATCTTTTTTTGTATCTAATGTATATCAATTAAATAATCAATATAATATATAATATAATTATATAGGAAAATGAGCAATAATAATTTTAATATTAAAAGTGTGAAAAATCATATTTTTAAAAAATATTTTTCTAATCAGCATGATACATCAGGTAAAACTAAATTCAAATCTATTTAAGTTTATAACATAATTTTGATAATCGTGATAACGTGTTATCCAATAAGAACACTTTATATAGTGGTGGCTCTGTAACGTCTAGGGTTTCTTATATCGCATACCGTATCATACCGGTATTGAAATCAATAGGTACTACGAGTATACTACCGATATTAATTTTAATACGGTCAGCTCTAATATATACATATGCATCATATATATCCACATTTTCTACTTACATATACTACACGTGTATTCTTTTTTAATTTCTCCATTCTGATGTACTACTTTCACACCACAACACCCCGTCGAGCAACCCTCCGGGACAAATTACAGACAGCCGCCAATGTATCATGTATGGATGACGAGATATTGGCATTTGTATTCAAATTAAGATATTCATAATTTAACAACACGTGATGTTGTTCACAACTCAAAATTATAAAGATATGGAATTAACTAATTCATCGCTTAAATAATTATCCATTTTGTATAATAATATGTTAAACATTATTTATTATTATATTAAATGTAAATATATTTTTTATAAATACTCCGTTGCTTATTTCTAATTCTTAAGTAATTACAGAGATAAAATATGTTATAATCGAATAATGGATTTTGCGTGTCTATGTTACGTAAATCAGTGGCGGCTCGTGGGTCATAAAACTGATGAGGCAAAAAAAAAATTTTTGTTATTAATATTATGAACTGTTATCATTTTTTTAGGGATACAACCTTTTTTTTTCAACACAAATTTTCAATTTTAATATATTTATGAAAATTGAAAATAATAAACATAACTGGAAAAAAATAAGTTTTGAAGATAAATTATTAATGATAATATTATGTAGTAAGATGACAATGTTAACACAGATTAGATTAACCTTGTTAACTTGTTTTAATCTATTGATAACGATGGTTAGTATTTATGGGTAAAAACAACGCGTGTAAAAGATAGTTTTGTCGCTTAATGTGACATTTTGACGTTTGGAGATATAAACTATAGAAAATACTGTTGATATACCCAATGAGGCAAATTATAATCTGCCTCATTCAATCGTTATTTATCCGGTCGATCCCCACCATTCAAATTTACTTTTCAATGGGCTATCTGAGGCAAGAAATTATTTGCCTCTCGGGTAATCTCGGCTTTTGTCGTTAGCATTGTCGGAACAACCGATTTTGTCACCGAAAAAAGTGGGAATTGTCTGGTGGCGGGTGCGATATCTCGTGGCCTCGTACGGCCGTGCATTAACAGTTTAACACTACTATACTCGTATAAGCTTATCGACAGACATATTATTTATATTATAAATCTATGAGCATATCAGAGTAGTAATTTCATGTCTACATTATCATTTATATTATCTATATATTGATAAAAACAATTCATCTTTATTATTATAAATTTTTGATTTGAGAAAATTCTTGAAATGATATATATTTATATATACTTAAAAAATTGGAAATGCTATTAAGAATGAGAGGTGAGGCTCTGCCTCAGTTGCCTCATCCGACGAGCCGCGACTGACGTAAATACAACTATACAAAATACCAATATATAAATACAGTTTATAAATTACACAAATAATACTGTAATACACAATACTATAGGCGGCGCGAGGCTTTCTAACGTCTGGTAGTGTAGCGATTTATATAGACTGTAGAATATTCTCGAAAATTCTAAGGGTGGGAAGGGGAACAATGAGGCGCGAACGAACATTCAAGAACATTCACACGGCAGTGGTTGGTACTATAACTATAGTTACGTATCGCACGGTGCTACCGTTCACATACGTTCGCGGGTGCTCACCACAGATTAAATTAGTATTAGAAAGTGTAGTATTCATTTAACAATTTATGTTTTACTAATACATGTAATTATCATTTTAATTATTAAGATATTCCTTATTAACATTGAAAATAATTTTTTATATCCTTAAACGGTTAAACTTTTGTAGAAATCCATATAGGTATATGAATTTCTCATTATAAGAATAAAATTACATACCAATTAATATTTTCTTCACCATATTAATTTTCCCTTTTATTTGAAAAATAATTTTAGCTTGTGGTTATTATTTTTAATAATTGTAACGTTATATTATTATTTTGTTAATTGCTATTCAAAAATATAACATATTTAATTGTTTCATTAAGTGTTCTTATATGTTGTTACGTTATTCTAACCTAAATTATTTCTATATCGAAGGCAAATTAGATTTTCTATAATTTAATTTTGAGACATATTATATTAGTACTAAAATGTTACATGTTCCTTTTGAAGGTTTGAAATACTAGTAGCATAATTTTAAACACAAATTCTAATTATTATTATGAATTATATTATATAAATGTAAAATTTACATTGATATATGTTTTTTTATGTAGGTATCTACTAATTTTACCTGAAATAATACTCCGATTTTCACGAATAGCTTTGTTTCCAGTTGGAAAGTTATTGTAGTTGGTTAGGTTTATTTAGGTTGATTTAGGTCATTTTTTGAATTTCTCAAAATTGGGCATTTGGGGTAAGGAAACTACCAAAAATGATAAAAATACGGAATTTTCCATGTAAATGAAATTTTGATTAAATCTATTTTAATATTTGAGAGTTTAAAGTTATTTTGGATGTTCAAGTAAGGATATACAATAAAACATACGAAATTCAATTTTGAATCCATTACGTTAAAATTTTTACAAAATACAGAACTTTGAATATTTCCTAAAATTATAATTTTTATCTTTATCATGTTAGATAAAATTGTCAATTTAGGGTTTAAAGTTCTCACAATTTTACTGAGGCATACTCCCTTATTATTACCCTACATGATACTAAAATATTAGAAAAATCCCAAGTCTCAATTTTTATGAAGTTTTTTTTTTTTGTACTCTTATATTCAAAAATCTATGAAACCATATAAGTAGGTATTCTTATTATTTCACAATACTTTTACAATAATAATTACCTAATAAAAAAGTCAAACAATTTTGAAAAAATTAGAAAATTTTATTGAAGCGTACTTATTAGATAACGTATGTAATTAAAGTATTGAGTTTTTACATACCTACCTTATGTATAATTTGGCACAAGCTAAACATACAACTAAAAACTAGCGGCGTGAAGAAGTATTCTTTGGTGAAACAGTCATTTAATAACCTTCCTCTCTAACCAACTTGGACTTAGAAGCAATTTTTTTCTTAAACCACTAACCACTTAAATTACTTAAGTACTAGTTATTTTTAATAAAAATCCGTTTTTTCATGAACCCCATCAAAAATTGTTTTGCTTATCCTCAAACTACGCACCCATTCTCCTATTTAGCATGAAATAATAATTAATTCATGGACTACCTTTTCGCGCCATTACTGCTCACCACTATCTCAAGATAATAAAGAGCGTATGTATTGAATTAATTAATTGCTCATATAAAGATGCAAGTAGTGTGATAATGTAGATCATAAAGCACAACATGCACATGTATAATTCAATGTTATAAAATACTTATATATTAGTATACTAATTAACACTATTTATTATAATATTAAATATAAATGTGTTATTGACTAGGTATTCAATTGCTTATGCTCATAAATCAAAAAATTACAACAATATAATAATATTGAATTTTCGAAAAAAATTTAAATTTATATTAGAATGATATAACAATTTATTTTACTAGTTATATTTTACTAATATATGTAATTATAATTTAAATTTATTGCGTGAACGAAATTTTGATTTTTCTTTGTATTCGTCAACATTTATATAATTTTTATATTAATTATTCATTATCAAAAAATTTAATATTATTTACTGGTAGGATCATTGTTTGGGCCATAAACTATATTAAATTTTGTAAAATTAGATATAATTAAAATGTGTTATATTACGAGTATTTATTATACGTAATAAATTAATAATATTATTTATATAAAATTTATCTCATATTAGTAAACTACTAAATTTAATTACGACTAACAAGTATAATTTGTTTAGTAATATGTATTTGTATTATTTGTTTATGTAATAAGTATAATCCGAGATATAATCAGTGACGTATCTAGAATTTTTTTTGGGAATCACACACTATTTTAAATATTAAGTACTACACTATGAAAAAAAATTAAGAATTATGAATTAATATTTAATTATATTTTATAGACAGATAATTTATTTATATTTTAAGTTAATGATTTAATATAATTGTATAATAAAAATACATTGCCACATTCAAAATTCAAAATTCGAATAATTTGTATCATAAATACGAGTATGAGTAATAATAACTTAGTTGATACTTAATGTCATGTTATAATTTAACATGATATTAAGTAAATACAGTGATGAAAAATAATCTATAGAAATAATGTTTAAAAAATACGGTCTGAGGAGGGTCATGGCCTTTCTGGCCCCCCTGGATACGCCACTAAGTATAATTAAATTACTCATTATTACCAGGCATAAACCTAATATAAAATTTAAAAGTATTATATTATTCCTAGTTTTTTAACTATATATTGTTTACCTTTATTTTCAAATATATACTGCGTTTAAAAATAGAATATACCGCTTTCGCGCATCACGAATGACGCTCTCGGCCGATTCAAGACAAATTTTCTCCCACTCTAGCGAAATTTTTGCGTCGACCATACGCGATCGTTACCAATCGAACTTTACCGACGTGTATATACCTAAGTTGAAATATTAATTAATTACCTGATGTATCACGGGCGCAACCGGTTAGACTACCAACCATTTATCGGCGGTGTACAGCGAACCACTGCAGTCAGTCGGCGGTAGCGCGCTAGTCGGAAATTACGGTAAATTCTGGGAGATGTGCGCCGCCGGACGTAAATTCGTCAGTCGAGCGGTATATTCTCTTTTGAAACGCAGTATAGTGTATATTGACATTAAAAAATTTGTTTATTGTAATTTAAACACAGATGGTACAAACCTACAAACTAGATAGCGGACGATCGTTAACAACGTGTTAGTGAAAGATTGTCGCTGCCTTGCTGGAGTCATATACTAACGATGACACGGTCGAGTATCATGCCTGTCATATTCTGCCCCTCCACTCCGACGGCCTACAGTTCCTATTAGCTTATTAAGACGGGACTACTCGAATTATATGCAAATAACGATTTCAGGAAATTTACATCGGAAAGTATTCATGCCACCGCCACTTACTCGGTCTGTCATTTTCCGGCAATCGACGTGAGTACGTACCTGTGCGATACACTACCCGTAAGTTTAAAACAGTTCATTTGAACTTATATTTTATTTAAAACATTATTTATTTAATCTTACGTGGTTTTATGTATTGATGCAGAGAGTCGTCTACGGGAACCCAACGTGAACGCAACAGAAAATACAATACAATAGTTCATTTGAACTTATTGGTTTATTTAAAACAATTAGTATTTTGTATTTCCTATTGTGCACAAACTCGTTACGTCATTACGTGCTTAAATCTTCTTAGTATTTACTAAGATGGACAGAGCACCAGCGCCAGTCAACATTTGGCCAGTAGCGACCCGTACGCCGACACCGGGGTGGAAAGGCCCGCAGAAACAATGCGCGCACGACGTCGGAGTACCAACTACTTTCAGGAAATCCGAATGGCGCGCCGTCGACCGTGAGGAGGCAATGGCCGGCCAAGTTGCCGAAGTTGGTGGACAAGCTGAAACCAACAGGAAGGGCGTCGGCAACAAGGAAGCGGCTTCCAGCGAAAAAGGCGAGGCCACCTTCACCCATACCACCGCCACCAGAGCAGCTAACAACGGTCCAGCTACCAACGGTCGAGCTGCCACCGACAACAATACCACCGACGGGGCAGCCAAAGTTGAAGCCACCAACAGCAACATATGCGACCAGTGTGACCCGGAAGGCGACGGCGACGAAGCGATGGCGGTCACATATGAGGAGATCTATCCGAGCAGTAACGAGTAAAAGGAGGAAAGCAGGATGGAAACCACCCTTTACCACCCACAAACCTTCAGGGTTCTAAGTATCAGAACGAAAGGGTGTCTTTACGATGGGGTGACCTCACGTAAAACCACATAATACCTTTTGCGCAAACCATGGGAGTACGGATTAGGTGGGGGAGAGATGACAAGGTCGTGTATCACGCCTGCAATATACCTCCTGTATACTCCGACAGCCTACTGCCTATAGTTACTATTAGCTCATTAAGACGGGACAATCTGAATTATATGAAAATAACGGTTTGAGGAAAGTTACGTTTAGCGACGGCGGTAACGATCGGTGCCACCGCCACCGCCGCCTGCTCATTAGACTAATTATGATATTAGTCATCGTATGGTTTTCGAGCTTATGCTTTGCGTACCTACAAAATAATATTTAATATTATTTTCTTATTAAAACTTTCATTTGAACAATATTGTTTTATTTTATAACATTGTGTGTTGTCACAAAATATTATATATAATTAATTGTAGTATTTACTACTATACAATTATTTTATTAATAAAAATTATTTATATATATTCAGATATTTCTTATTTAACCTAACCGGTCACCTTACGTCCACAACAACGAGACAATGTTTACATTGTAATACAAAATTGATAACGAACCTGAACGTGTACGATATGATAGAAACAAATGTCAAATACACCTATGTCTATGCGTGTAATAGGAATTTTGGAGTTTACTTTTTTATAATTATTTTTAATCGAATGATATACCTAATAAGTTAAAGTAATTGCTTTAATAAAACAATTTTTATTGTATTTATAAATTTTTGTAATTATTTTTATTAAACTATAAATATACATTTATTACATATAATAAGAGATCTGTGACTTAAATTAAAAATATTTAAGTAATAAATTATTAGTATGAAATCATCGTTTATAAATGTTTATATCTAATATCTTTAGAGTTTAAACGGTTCTTATATTATCAGGTTTTTTTTACCATGTTGGCAAATGGCGCCAGTGACACAGTATCAAACACAGATATCTGTGGTTTCAGATGATCGTCCGCTATCTAGTTCTTTTATACATCTATGAGTTTAAATTATAAAATTGAAAAAAGCTTAAGCAGCTGTGACCTGTGAGTGACATAAAAGTGTAGAGTGGACGGTGCTGTATTTAAATTTGAATTGAATGATATCGACTTGGAAATAATATTTTGTGCAAAATTCTGTCAATATTTCATAGGTGATATAAAATAACGACGAATATGTAATGAACACCAGACAAGTTACTTTAATTTTGACTAATTTATTATAAAATATTTTATGATAACTTAGGATGTATTGAACTTAGAGACATGCAACTGAGTATTCATATGTGTAAGTAAGTCATAAAATGTTAAACCTCTTAGTAATATATCTTAAATTAAATGTTATAATAATACTTATATTGTCAGACTGAACTTATCTTAGAATGGTATATTTCGAATGCAATTGTTTCAGATGCTTGGCTCGATGGAACGGTGGTGTGGATTAATGACGTGTATTTGTAGACAGAATAATAACCAAAAATATATATATTTATATGAGATTATATATATTATATAAAACAATAACATTATGGTAACGTTTGAAGAATATATAAAATAAAACCAAAATTATATTATATTGGTATGATTATTGTACAAGGGTTTTGCGTATATAAGAAAATGTGCTGTCGTATGTTTGACATATTTAAATCAATACGTCGTCGCGTCATTTAAGAAAGTCGACGTTGATGGTCGAAATAATGATACATACTCACCAACAAACGCATTTCGAGGATGCCGTTCTTCATTTTCTCGTCGTTTATTCCACCACTGAGGGTCAATTTTTGAGAAATTTGAAAAATGACCTAAATAAAGTACCTCCTACATCCACTTAACCTACCCGGAAATATATGCTTTTCGGGAAAATCGGAGCATTATTTCGTGTAGTAAAAGTGTCTTCATATTAAAAAAAAAAATAAGGTACACATCATTAAAATCCTTTTTTAGATTCCGAGCGAAGAGAAGAATGTATTGGTTTTCAAAGATATGTGTCGTTTTTTTATGTATGAAGAGATTTTACTATCCGAAATAATGCTTCGATTTTCATGAATATATGCATAGGTATGTTTCCGATCGAAAAGTGGATGTAATTGTACTTTATTTAAGTCATTTTTGGAATTTCTTATAATTGATCTTAAGTGGTAGAAATATTATTTGGTTCAATTGTATCACAGATGACTCAAATTTAAAGTGTCGATATTAACACTATATTTCGACTTTTGTCGACATATACAGCATAAGTGGTAAGTCAATCAGTGTAAACTCAGTATTCCGTACAAATATATTATGGAATATGGATAATAAAAACAATAAAAATAAATAAAAATAAAATAATGTGAAATGTATATTATAATATTATATTTTAAATAAATTAAAACGAACGTACCTTTTCCCTGCAAGCTGTCCTGCAAGCTGCCTTTAATTAAAAAGAAAAATTCATACTATAGTACTAATAATAATTACTAAAATAATATTTTCTTCAAATATAACCTGTTCTTTCCCGAACAATAACGAAGATTATAATCATTAATTATAAAGTAATAACCATAGTTATTGAGTAATAATACACACAGGGCTGGATTTAGGGGAGGGCAACCGAGGCGATAGCCCCGGGGCTTCCACAAAAGTGACTTCGGAAAAAAATCTTTCAAATTACAAATGCACTGTCACTCCGCCGTCCCGTCGAAAGTGGCCAATAGGATAAAAATAAATTTAACACTGATTGTCAATTGGTAATTCCGTGAAATTTTATGTCGCCAGCATATTTGTTTATCAGTAAATCCGGCGCGTCCTAAACCCCACCACTACCGCTAAGAACAATTTACAGATTTTTTTTATAGACGTTTAAATAATAAAAAAATAGGCTTCGAACCACAATGGGACAAAACCGTCTATCAAAACTTTCTCTCTTAAGCATTGAAAGCGATTTACTTCGGGAACTGGATTTCAGCGAACTTATCAACAATTTTTCGGCGATAAATGCGTAATAAAAGGAAGGTTCCGTTTGTCAACACTTAAATTTAATTTCTTGTTTCCGATTATAATTATATACATATATATATATATGTTTGTTAAATACTAATAAAAGAAAAAGAAAATTGTTCATTTTATTTGGATAATAATTTGGGGCCTGAGGGCCCCCACTCCTTTGATGCCCCGAGGCCTCCACTCCTCTAAATCCGGCCCTGAATACACATTCAATAGCTATTGACTATTACAAGTTTCATGTCTATTTATTCTTAAAATATATTTAACATATTTTATATGTGTATAAATATAGAAATGGGAAAATTTTAATTTGTACCTATTTCATTTCAATAAATGAATATAATGTTTTAAAATTAGATTTCTATTGAACATTTTGTTAATAATATTTTATTATTATAAATTTGATGATCAATTATATTATATCATTTATAAATTTACTTTAAATACTCAAAGTATTAAGACCGTATATAGTAGTTTTTCCAACCTTATATTCCACTGTACACCAAGAGTTTTGATTACATTATCATTTATAATTAATTTATTAGCGTTGAGCTGCCCAGTTGGTGAAAGACCCTGCAAGAGTGATGGATGATTTGAGCACCATTTGTTTAATTAAAACCCGTATTTAACAAAAACAGCTATTAAACGCTCTCTTGTTTCTAGTAACTCTTCATGTGAATTTCCTCCAGTGAGTAAATCGTCGACATAAAAGTCATTCAATATAATATGTTTCACGTCTGGCATAATCTTAATGTCATCCTTAGCTAGACTACGAAGTGATTTTATTGCTAGGTATGGGGCTGATGCTCTCCCATATATTACGGTGGTTAATCGATATTTTTCAAGTTCATCTTGTGATGATTTCCTCCACAGTATTCTTTGCATATCTTGATCATCTTTGTGAACTTTAATCATACGATACATTTTTGTAATATCTGCAGATAGGACATATTTAAATGTTCGGAATCGAATTAATAAGTCAAATAGATCCTTTTGTAAAGTTGGACCAACCATTAATAAATCGTTTAATGATAATGATGATGTAGTTTTGGCTAAACCATCAAACACCACTCGCAATTTTGTCGTTTGACTAAACTCTTGTGTAATATGATGATGTGGTAGGAAAAAGGAATTTAATTCTCGTTCTATTTGTGGGACCTTTTCCATATGACCCATATCAGGATATTCTTGAATAAAATCTTGATATTGAATGTTAATCTTAGGCTGTTGCTCACGTTTCTTTTCATTGGATATAAAACGTTGAACTGCTATTGCTCTAGAATGACCGAGTTTGTTTACATCATCCCGAAATGGCAATCGCACAATGTATTTTCCATCTATATCGTGTGATGTAGTTTTTTCGAAGAAATCTTCACATTGTTGTTTCTCAACGCAGTTTTTTCATATAGCTTGTGTGATCATTTCTTCTTCTGTTTGCCAAAATTGTGTGATTTGTTTATGCAGACTGTCAAGTGAATGACATGATATTGATTTAGGATGGAATTCAGTAGGTTACAATTCAGTATATAGTTTTAAAAACTGTTCACACTTGAATGTCATATGTGCTTCTGAGCATACATCACATTTTACTGAAGTAGTAGTGACACTCTTTGTAACTGTTATGGTTTTATGTGAATATTTGTTTTGGGATCGAGTGTTTGGTTTATGAGTGAGCTTTTCTATCCGCTCCAAGTAGTTACATTGATTCTTTATAAATAGTTTTATTTCTTCCAACAATGCTGGTTCCTTGGTAGCTTTTCTGGTTGATTCCCATGCCTTTCTTGTCTCCTCATCAAACTTCCTCACAATTATATTTATTAGGATGTAGTCCCAGGTTATTCCAAGTTTTTCCAGAGACTGTAAGTGGCCTTCTTATGTTTCATATAGAGTTTTCAAACCTCTATGAGACTCAAGTAATAATGGCTTGTAATCCATAATTCCATTGAGATGGAGTTCAATCATGTATTGTTTGTTTTCAAAACGTTCTTGTATTAGACTCCACGCAATTGTATAGTTTAATGCCGATATTGTCATTGATTCAATAACATTGTTTGTTGTGTCTTCAAGAGCACCTTTTAAGTAGGTAATAGAATTTTTGAATTGGTGATATGTGTTGATTTTCATGTACTAGAGTTTCAAATGTATTTTTAAAATTCAACCATTTTGCTGGATCACCATTAAATTTTGGAAGTGATACTGGCGCCATGATTGTACGTGGTACAGCTTTGTGCTCAACTTCCTGTGTTGTCAATGTGGTTTCACCTTCTATATATGTCTTTATACTGCCTACTAATTTATAATAATTGTCTTCAAACATGTCTCGTTCATTGAATTGATTCTCCGTTGGGTCTAACAATTCAATTTCCTCTTGTGTTTCCATAAATGATTGCCATAAATTTTCGTATTTGCTTAGACGCACTTGCAATTGTTGCATATTTTGAACATTGTCAAAACTATCAAAATATTTTTGCAATTTAGTGGTCATACCTTTATATTGTAACAGTTGCATTTATACCCGAGTCGTCATTTTATGTCGCCTCAGCATTATTTACGTGTTAGGCCAGACACCGGTGAGCTGAGTGCGATATATAGTTAACTAGTCGAGTTTCAATAGCCGAACCGAACTAGTCGAGTTTCCGAGCTGCACCGTACTAGTCGAGTTTCAATAGCCGAACCGAACTAGTCGAGTTTC
>JAIUCT010000029.1:1791882-1810842 GCA_021307375.1 Tetraneura akinire
AATTTTTAAGTCCCTAATTTCAAAATGGAATGAGTTATCGTGAAATATTAAAATCGATTTCGGTGAAATTTCAGTTTTCATAAAAAATGTCGTAGTATTATCATCATTATTTAGTAGCTCCTCTTACCCCTAAAAAAATAATTTTGATAAATTCCTAAATAAAGTATCAATAACATCCACTATCAAACGGGAAACATTTTCTTCTCATCAAAAACGGAGGATTATTTCGGGTTGAAAACGTGTTTACATAGGTACACAAAATAAATAAACACATAATTGTAAAACCATCGCATTTTTCGTGAAATATGCTGTATACATTAGATATTAACAGTAAATAGGTATATATCATGAGTCATGACTTTATGTTAATTATTACTTAATTATAATATGTGTATATACGAATGATTCCTTAGAACCAAGAAATTAAAAATTGTCAAATCATACGAAATAAAATCTTAATAGCTTATTTTATTTAAAATATTTTTTTATGAATTTTTTCAAAATAATCGTATTATAGATTTAATGATTGCTGGTAAGTATACAAATTATTATTGTTATCAATACATATTGAAAATACGCAGTGAATTATACGTGACACCATTAACATTATTAGTCATTATTTGTTCAATCAAAAGATGTACTAATAAATAACAATTTTATTTATACAAGAATTACGCAAGAGATAATATATGGCATAATAAAATCGATAATTCAAATATTTATAAGAATTCTTCTAATCAGATTTTTATATTTTAAATTAATTTAATAATTACATATGATACAATAAAAAGTATTATGCTGCAAGTATACTTCATTAAAATTTTCAGACCATAAAACCCAAAACTGCCAGTTTCATCTATCATTATAAACATAAATTCAAAAATTTTACAAAATATTGAATTTTCTATACTTTCTAGATAAATGAACGTAACGATTCCAAAATTTATTCACATATTTATAGACCTAAGTAAACGGCCAATACAAAAGTTTCTAAATTCAAAACTGACTGTGTTGTCGTGAAATATTAAAATCTATTTCGGCGAAATTTCAGTTTTCATGAAAATTGTAGTATTCTCATCATTAATTGGTAGCTCTTCCACTTATAAAAAAAATCAGAAAAATTCCTTTTTAAAGTATCAACTACATCTACTATAAAACTGGAATCATTTTCTTCTCGTCAAAAACAGAGGATTATTTCGTGTTGAAAATGTGTTTACATACATAATAATTAATAAGAATAAACAGATAATTTTAAAACCATCGCATATTTCACTTCTCTCAAAATATGAAATTATGCTGTATACATTAGATATTAACAGTAAATAGGTATATATCATGACTTGATGTTAATCATAACTTTATTAAAATATATGTATATAAGAATGGTTCCTTAGTACCAAGAATATTAAAAAAAAAAATAATAATATAAAAAAATAATACGAGTAAATAATAAATATAAAATAATACGAAATAAAACCTTAATGGCTTACTTTATTTAAAATATTTTTTTTATAATAATCGTATTATAGATTTACTGTTTGTTGGCAAGTGTACAAATTATTATTCTCATCAATACATATTTAAAAATACGCAGTGAATTTTATGTGGCACCATTAATATTTTTCGGTATTCACATAGCTACTCTAAATATGTGGTCAAATTTTGGAACCGTTTGGTTAATTTTTCTACAAAATATAGGACTTTGAATATTTCGTAAAATTCGCGTTTTTACGTATATAATGTTTGATAAAATTTTCAATCTTTGGTATTAAGGTCTGAAAATTTTACTAAAGTATACTTACATGTTATTTAACATCATATCAAAATATTAGATTAACCTCTATTCTCAATTTTATTTTATAGCTGTTATAAGTTGAAATTTCAGTAAAATCAATATTTAAATTATTTATATGGATTTTTCTTATTATATTACAATATTTTACAATAATTTTAAATAAAAGTGACAAATATTTTTTAAAAATTTTTAAAATTGTATTTAAGCTAAAATACATTTAACTTAACTCAGTTCCAATAAATTGTGAATTATTACATTTACGGTTATTTTTTATAGCTGTTTAAAGTATTAAAAAGAAGAGCTGAACTCCTGCCACATAGGATACAGGTCTGCAAATCAGAGCGTTTAATTTTAATTATAATTTAAATGCAATGATAAACCATTGCATTTGGAAAAACTATTTTGAGCGAAGTTCTGTCAGATATAGTTATTTAGGCGACAAGGGATTTTATGAGCATTTATATAGAACTTAGAGACTTGAAAATTATATATGGTGTTTATTTATGACTATATGTGTGATAAAATTTTGCGTTTTAAATATTTAATAAAAAAATGTCAATATTAAAAAAATACCTACATTATAATCTGACTGAACTTCGCTCAGAATATGTTTTTTCGAATGCAATGATTTATCATTGCATTCAAATTCTAATTTAAATTAAACGCTATGATTTGCACAGTTGCACACCTGTATCCCATGCGGCAGGAGTATCAGTTCTTCTTTATTCTATTATAGCTATTTAAAAATAAAAATAAGAGCTTATACTAGTATAGAGAATTGAAGGGACATAGGTGCAAAGAAGAAATTTTAATACAAATCATCGCACTCAAAAAAAAAGAAAAAAAAAAAGATTTTGAACAAAGTTCTGGGCATTTAGTGGACTCATTTTGGGATTTTATGGACATTTATATTGAATTTAGTGATTTAAAAAATTTTTTAGTGTTTATATATGTACTTATTATTTGTGATATAATTTTGGAACTCTTACGTTAAAATCTTTTTAAAATTTTAATAAAAATGTAAAAAAAAAAATCAATTTCTATATTTCATTGAACTTTGATTACAATTATTATCTTGAATGTAATGATTTATCATTGCATTCAAATTTTAATCATAATTTAACATTATCTTCTTTACAACTGTATCTTCCACAACAGTACCTATATTGGCGCAACTAGGGGGTTAGGCTAGCACCCTCAAGTTTTATATCTCTTTTTTGGTATAAAACTATATAAAAAATTGTCTATTAATATTAATATCTTTAATATTTATTTATAAAAATAATGTGTTTTCTCTATCGTTAACTTATTATTCATTGGCAAGTATACCTAGTATAAGGTATACAATTATACATGATACTAATAACTAATGATAATACTTTTCTAGTTATAGTTCTAATATTGTTTGAATTAATTTACTTATTGTTATTAGGTAATCATAATCCTGATTAAATAGGAAATAAGTAAAGTCGTTAGGTTATAACCTAAAACGTAACTCCATGGTTAGTTTATTTTATACTGTCTCCATGGTTTAATCGTATCATGATTATAAAGAACAGGTTATGTTCATATATAAATATAAAATATATTAGTAATTATTTAATTCTCATGTTTTAAACGTTCTTTAAATTTTATATCTTAATTTTATATTTTATCTATTCTATAATTTATTACAGTTGTTGATTTATATTTATGTATACTATAATAATATCTATAATAAAATGTTCAGTATTTTTAATATAAAGAAGAACAAAAAAAAAATAATAGTCATGATCACAAAAGTAATTCTTAGAGTGAGTATATTGTTATGTTTGGTAATGGGGCAAAGCCCCTATGGCATTAGTAAAATTATGTATTTATAGCACTCCCAATATTTAAGTTCTAGTTGTGCCACTGAATGTCTGAGTACTTATCAACTCTATTTTAATCTGTAATAGGTTAATCTTATATTTTCTAATTATCTTCTATAAACGCACAATTGTATAGTATAATTATAAAATTATAGATAGATAGTATTTTTATATTAAACATATTTCAGTTTATCAATAGGAAAATTTAGGTACGTAATTATATTTATAATAATACATTTATATAAAACATCCATATTGTGAATTACAATTAATTTAATAATGATATATATGTTTTATAATTTATTATAATTATTTTTTAAAGACAATCAATAAGTTTAAGATAAATATAAATACATAGTTGAAATTATTAAAAAAAAACAATGTCATTACTTTAGAATCATAAAGTTAGTTATTTATAATATTATTGTAAAATTTATGTTTATAAATTAAAATTAAATTAAAATACATTTCATTTCGTTTGTGTTTATTGTATGATTATTCTATAAACAACTTTTACAAATAAGTAATATCAAATATAATTTAGTTTACGTGAAAATTAAACAAATATAAATGAAAATAAATAATCAATCATTTTTTTTATTGACAAATTTATTAAATCAAAAATTATAATATAATTTATAAATTATATGTTGAAAAAAAATATAGTTGCCGTAATTTTAGGTATACTTCACTTCAATTATTACTCTGTATCTTTTCTTACAAAAAATTATTCTTCATCATCAGCTATAAATATTGCAAAATTATTCTTAATAATGTATAGTTAATGTAATAAACTAATAACGTAGAGTATAATAAATGTATACCTAATTAATATATATTAGACTATCAAGGATCCGCAAAAATTTTTATTATAGGAAACTGACAGATACAGTATTTTATATCTGTATAGCACATTAGCACTTGCAAATATTGATGACACGTATGCCAAGCCCGTATCCAGGGGGGTTTTAGGGGGTTCACCCCCCCCCCCCCCCCAATTTTTAAAGTATAAGTGTTTTTAATATAAAACAAACCAAAACCAAAAAATTTTTTATAAATTTTTTTTTTTTTTTTCCCCCCTCCCCCCCCCCCCCCCCGAAAATTGATCCTGAATACGTGCTTGACGTATGCAACTTTATCATTAAAGGAAATAAATAATGTGGTACATAATCTCAAATTCTTGGAATACCATGCGAATACTGGTGATGTAATTTAATTAGTAATGATTACCAATGTTAAGTAGGTATAATCTCAATTCATTTTATACCTACCTTGAGTACTTGATCAAACAGTAACAGATACTGCTATCCGTCAAAACAGAAACAACAGGAAGACAACATACTATAACGGGGCTAATTATAAAATAATGACCAGTAGATGATGACCAATGGTCTTCAACAACAAATCTATCCGATACAGGAGAACCTCAATACGTGACTATTACATCCATAGTAAAATTTGTTATATTATATTTTGAACTTGTAAAATAAATTATCATTTGAATCATTACATTCGGAAATACGATTTTGAGTGAAGTTCATCAGATAATATAATATTATTATCTTTTGATTAAAATGTTTATATTTGTCAGTCTCTACGTTTAATATATATATACTCATTAAACCCTTAAATTAATCATCTAAACACCCAAATCTCACAGTACTTCACTCAGAATCGTTTCTCGAATGTAATGATTTATCTTTGCATAGTAACGATAATCAAGATTTAACAATATCCTTTTTACACCTGTACCCCTTCCACACCAGTATCCCTTCCCATGAGTTTTATATTTTAAACAGCTATAAAAAAAAACCGTAAATGTAATAATTCACAATTAATTGGAACTGAGTTAAGTAAAATATAATTGAACTACAAAGAAATGTTCAATATTTAAAAAAAAATATGTCAATTTTATTTAACATTATTGTAAAATATACTAATATCAGGGGCGAACGCAGGAAAAAATTTCGGGGGGGGGGGGGGGGGTTTTGAAAAAATGTACACATATAGATTAATTAATTATTACAATTTAATATTTATATTATATAACAAAATCAAGACGTCTTGGTATTTTGGCCATTATATCAATTATTTCGTCGCAAGTAACCTCCACGTCTCTATATAAGTTTAATAACATCAGTCCATTTAATCGCTCCTCGCCAGTCTTGTTGCGCAAATATGTTTTTAACCTTCGAAGACAGGAAAAAGACCGTTCACTTGTTGCCACAGATACGGGAAGAGTTGCACCAATTTGCAAAAATCGGTGTATTGTTTGATACAATGTGGAGTCGCAATTGTTAAGAGTGTCAATAAATGTTTTCGGCCGTTTATCCTTTAACATATTTGAACAATACCTAAAACAACAATGAATTTTATATTTTAATATACCTATATCACAAAAAATATTTTTATACATAAGAAGTAAATTGTTACCTGCGCCACATGGTCATCTCAGCTATAAAATCATCAGTAGATCCCTTGATGTCATTTGGCCATTCCTTAGCAAAAGTATTTACTGTTTCACTGATTTCTTTTTGATTCAGCTCAGAACACTTGGTCGGCAAAATATTTTGAATTTTTGAAAGTAGTTCTCGGTGTTCAAGAAATCTTATGTTTAGCTGCATTACTAAGTGGTCCAAAAAAGGAAGAAATATGGACCGACGGAAATATGCTTCTGGACTTCCTTCATAATTGTCTCGATTATTTTGTACTCCAATATTGCGCGGAGGTACTAAATTAATATCCATTTTATCCGCCATTTCTTTTGCTGATACAAACAAGTCTTTAAATTTCAACTCCGAATCACGACGCATCTCATTTATTTCTTCATACACGTGGTTTGCATAATCAATGCAAGTGCTGAGATCACAGTCTTCTTTTTGTAAATATACACTGAGATTTTTCAACATGCTAAAAATTGGCTTTACTACTGTTAAAGCTATAATAAATTGTGGTGTTTTTATCGATGCAAGCAGGGCATGAGGTTTTACTCCGTCAGTTTTCAAATTATTCTCATCCAGATACTCTAAAGATGAACAAATATGTTCGTACACATCATTAAACAAACTGAGTGAATCCAAATGTTCAACCCATCGCGTTTCACAGAATTTAAGAAGCCGCGTTTGTTTTGCACTTGGACATGACGCTAGAATATTGTCTCTTAATACTACACCTGCTTTATTAGATAAGCGAAATAATTTTACTACCTCTTTTATTATCCCTATGCAATTTCGGATGGATGATATTTTGCATGCATGTGTAATAGCTAAATTCAAATTATGATTGGCGCAGTGGACGTAAATAGCATCCGGATATAATTCACGAACTTTGGCTGAACAGCCGTTGAATTTTCCACTCATTGCACGCGCCCCATCATATCCTAAACATTTTTAATATTTTTTATAAATGTTAAATTTTACCTAATATATATAAAAATTAAAAATATAATTTTATAACTATTTACACATACCTTGTCCTCTCATGTTTATCAGGTTTATGCCAATGTCCTTCATCTTGATTAGTAACGTATTAGCAAGCCCCTTTCCGGTAACGTCCTCAACAGGAATAAAGCACAAAAAATCTTCTCGAATTATATATTCATCGTCAATTTTATCAACAAATCGAGCGCATATTGAAAATTGTTCAATGCCACTCACATCCGTGCTTTCGTCAGCAATGGCAGAAAAAAATCCGGATTCGTTTATACGTTGCACAATATTCGCCGTTATTTGTTTTCCTGCTGCATCAATTATTTCATTTTGAATTCGATAGCTTAAATACGTTGCATTTGCACCAGAAGTATTCAAATGATTGATCAAAACTTGATCACCACAGTCTACGGCATAACGAAGTAACGCTCTGAAATTTCCGTCGTTTTCTTTTGGCATTTTCAACGATAAAGAGCCCTGATCTCGATGACCTCTTAATGCTAATCCTTGCCTTCCACACAGCAAAACGGTTCGGATTATCGGAATTAATTTTTGTCTGTTTTCGAGTTGTTGTATTTTGCGCCCTTTGTCAATTTCGCTGATTACATCACTTTTCCGATTTTCATAAATCAATTTAAAATTTTGTCCATCTTCCATAGCGTCAAGGTGATATTTTTTTTTTTGATGTTCTCTAAATTTTTCGAGTGCTTTCTTCCAATCTCGAAACGCAGTCTGAACTAATATATTTGTGTTCTGATGGTTTCCTTTGCCAACGGAAATTGATCCAAACGAGACACAATAACGGCAGTAAGCTCCGTCTTCTGCAGCAGAATATACCAACCATACAAATGAGCGTAGCCAAGAATGCTGAAATTTCAGATTTCGTTTGCCACTAGTCGGAAACTTGAAGTCTATATCAGGTATCCAATAATGCACCAGAACTTCATATTTTTCAATGTCGTTCAATTGCTTTCGACAGTAATTTGCAATATCATTTGGGAAATTCTATGGATATAAATAATAATATTACATTTTTTTTAAAATGATATTCACTTATTACTTATATATTAATATATTATTATACTGATGTGAAATTATACAAAATTATTATTATTATTTATTATTTTATATTTAGGAAATTGTATTACACTGTGTGGACTGTGGGTATATTAATATATTATATTACTGAATATAATACTAAATTAATAATTATATAGAATTATGGAAAGTTAACAACTTACATTACGATTTGTATCAGATTGTGACATCTCGGGTTTCAGTTTTTTTGTTGGTGGACTGTCTACGGACGATTTGTCTGAATCCACGTCAATCGGGACTGTTTGTGAACTATTTTTAGTTACTGGTTTAAAAAAATTTAAAATTGAACTCATTTTTAATGCGTATGCGTAATATTAATATATTAAAACTTTACTTATATTGTACAGCGTTATAGCAAGAATGCGAGATATATCGTTGTCGTATATTCGTTATCGGTGTAGTTTACATTGAAAAATGAACTTTCTAGAATTATTTAGATTACCTATAAATAATACGGTCGTTGTGAATTTCCCGTTAAAAGTCGGTGGCGACGATAATAATTGTCGTAATTATTACACTCGTCGTCTATATTACCATACTATATTATCATTACGTACATCATCGATTTGGCTACAATCAGAGCCGATCAGTTATTTTATATTTATAAGTTTATAACATATTCACTGCATTATATTACAGTATACTCGTAATGATAATTTTAGACGAAACCACAGGAAACTATTCAATAACTAATAATTTATTTACATTATTTTATTTTATTAGTAACATATTTGTAGGTCAGTTAACTTATATTTTGTTCCTGATATTTCGGGGGGGGGGGGGGGGGTTTAAACACCCAAAACCCCCCCTGCGTTCGCCCCTGACTAATATAATAAGAATAATCCATATAAATCTTTAAATATTGATTTTACTGAAATTTAAACTTTAAAAACCTATAAATAAATTTGAGACTTCAGATTTTCCTAATATTTTGGAAATACGTTATGAAAATACCAATATTTTTAAATAAAATTTTTAAAAATTTTCCAAATTTTTGGATTTTTATTAATTTTTATTGTAAAAGTATTGAGAAATAATAAGAAAATACTTGTGTGTCATTCCAAGATTTTCGTTTAAACTAAAAATATCAACTTTAAACAGCTATAAAAAAATTGAGATTTGGGATTGTCTAATTTTTTTATATCATGTTAAGTATCATAATATATGTGAGTATACTTCAGTAAAATTTTCATACTTTAAAACCCAAAATTGTCATTTTTATCACACATTATATACATAAAAACGACAATTTTACAAAAAATTTAAAGTCCTATATTTTGTAGAAAGATTAACGTAACAATTTCAAAATTTTACCACATACCTATAATCTATATATAGTATCTATGGGAACACCCAAACTAATTAAACTAATTTTAATTACCTAATTAAAAAATGCCTGAGTAATCATGAAATATTGAAATAGAATTCGTCGAATATCCAGTTTTCGTGAAAAATCATAATCAAACAACTTGTTGTTATAGGATTATTTATACTAAACGATGATTGCAGGGTGATCATTAAAAATTCGGTATTTATATCGACTAATCAATTAATTAGGTATTTCAAATTTAATTGATATAATAACAGAATTGTACCTATATAACAATATTGACTAAAATAATAATAATAATTTAAAATACTACTTTAATGTTTAACTTAGTTATACTAACAAAATTAAACACAACAATTATAAAATCGTTAGAAGAAATCACTTATATTATTATCAAGGTAGATTTGGCAATAGATATGGAAAATAGCAATTAAATATTGTCAATTCTAAGAACAATAATTGAAAATGAAACTTGTGTATATGTAATAATAATAGTAATAATGAGTATAATATAATTACGAGTATATTGTATTTTAAGGAAACTTGATGGTGACAAAATATTTTTTATTAAACCAATAATTAATATTAAAAAACTATTTAATGAAATCAAAATATTTTACAAATCATACTTGTATAAGTTTATTTATATATAATATTTTAAATAATTCAATTGTCTACGTAATTATTAAATTATGAAGTTCACAGATCAGATTCATTTTCTTGGATTTTGAATTTAAAATTATTGAAAAAATTAATTTATTACTTGTATCAGGTGCAATTTCATACAGCCTGAACAAATTTTGTCCAATCAACCTAGAAAAGAGTCCATTGCCCCATTGTTACTAATAAAAGATAGATAGCGAATTCGACTATTCAAGAGAAAGAGGATTAATAAGTTAAGATATAAATTAAAGTATATATTTTGAAATAATCCGGATCTCTTGTGGTTTTTCTTAGAGCAAATAGAGTTAAGTTTAGTTGCATCATTTCAGTTTTTACTAGAATAGGGCAGACTCATCAATTTGACAACTAGAATGGAGGTGGAAAACTTGAAAGGATATATATATATTTGCAGGCACGTATACAAGGAGGGGATAAGGGTTCATCTCCTAATTTTTTTTCTCGAAAATTATAGTAGTTAATAAACAAATATTTCATATCGACATTTACAATACATTTTATATAATAAGTAACTTGATGTAACCTATGACCCCCCCCCCCAGGAATTATTTTGTGTACGTACCTGTATAATTATTAATATTTTATTTTATTACATTATTTTATTGAAAGTGATAATTTATTAAGAGGTTGTCAGATGAGATAATCTTATCGTTATATTGGTTATGTTAGGTTTTGTTATAATATTTTTATAACTGCTTTGTAAAAACCATAGATGCATACAAATAATAAATATGCATTAAATTGTATGTGTTTTAGGTTCATTTATTCACGATACTGATACATATTATATTTTTGTATACACCGCGAATTTATAACATTGGTTTGTAGTTTGTATTATTTATATTTCGATTTTTATCAAATATAATTGAATAATGTTTGACACTAATTTTTTTTTTAACAATTATTTCTTAAAATTATAACATCATGTAACAATTTGATATTATATACCTATAACATAAAAAAAAGAACATTTCTCAATTTCAAATTTGCCGACTTAAGTTTTGACTAAATAATAGACTACGGCAAATGTAAGAGTAGTCCCCCCCCCAAATGACGCCACTGGCTTAAGTTTACATCATAAATATGAGTCAACTTTATCTTCCTTGTATATTATTAATAAGAAGGTAATTCCAAAGAAAATTTATAAGATGAATTGTGATTTAAAAATATCCTTTATAAGTGGTCAGCCTAATAAATTGTTTAAGAATATTTTATTAGGATGTTGACCTATTAAACATTTAAGGAAATAAGGAAAACATACCTAACTTAGTTAAATAAAAATATTACCATATCCAGTCTTATAAAATTTAGTTTTAATATATGCCAACTCCGTTTACTATCTTATAGCGAATAAAATTATGATTTCTTACATATTGTAAGTATTAAGCGGGAATAGGCTCAAGCCAAGCATACAATTACAAATGTACGCTGAAGCATGGCGATTGTAGAGGACAAGGCATCGGAAATTGCATTTAAAATAACATATTCGAAATATAACTACTCATAATTATCTAAAGATAATAATGTGCGTAAAGTATTGAAAGTTAATTCATGGTTTATGTAATATTCCATGAAATTTAATAATTTATATCACTATGGACAATTATTAGTACATGTATAATTCTTTGATTGATAACTAGTAGCATATAATTTAAACACTATTTATTATTATATTAAGTATAAATAATGCAATATGACAACTACTCAGTCGTTTATTCTCAAAACTTAAGATATTCCAAAGATATCATAATATGTCATTTTCGAATAATAGATTTAATTAATATTTGAAAGTTTAATATTCAATTAACTTATATACTACTAACACAAATTATTTTATAAATTCTATAATATTTGTACAATATTGCGTATATGCATTTTTTATTGATAGAAAATGGAAAATTACTTACCATTTAATTTTCTCTTCATTTTATTATCCTGGCCTAGTATTTAAAATTTTTTTAAGTTTATTGTTATTAAAAATCATAATGTTATATAATTGTTATTCTAACTTATCTTATTTCTATATAAGATATATTGTTTATACAATGATGTGTGTTTTTTTTTTTATAGTTTTTTTTTTTTTAGTTATGTCTGAACACACTGTTACTACCCGAAGTAATTCTCCTATTTTTACGAATAACAATTAGGTAGGCTTAGGAAGGTCATTTTTCGTATTTTAAAATTGACCCTATGAGATTTTCATCTCATTCAAATTTCGACGAATTACATTTCAATATCCTAGCGTGGAAGTGATACAAAAGTAAAGAGGATTGTGATGAGGATTGATTTCCATTTGAATGCAATGATTTATTTATTTATTAATTTCTAAATAATTTTAATGCTGAAGGACGGGAAAAGCTGATTTTACGAAGAAAGAAAACAGGAGCAGAGAAAGAATATCACCTTGTGGTACACCAGAAAAGAAAAGATGGAAGCAACAGTTAACCATTGGATCCTTTATGTAATATGAGAGAGAAGCCAGGAAATTAGAGGTTCACCTAAGCCTATAGAGTCAAGTGTTGACAAAAGATGATTATGATTAGCATGGTCGCAGGACTTAAAAAATTCTATGTTGACAACATTAACTTGGTATTTATGACGAAAAGAATCAAAAATATAAGAATGAAGACTACGATCTAAACGGTAATAGTTGATTTACCAGGTCGGAAACCATGATACTCATCAACTAGAATTTAATTTAAGGAAGAGCGAATCGCGTTAAGGACAAAATAAAAATATCAAATATAAACAGCAATAAAAAAAAAAAAAAATATTTTTATTCAACCATGAAATGAATGTTATATAAGAATCACCAATGAGAATAAGGCAATGATTTGGTTATTTATATACAATAAAATCAATATTATTTAAATGAGCATTATAAAGTTAAAAAGGTAAAGAAGAAGGTATATAAACACCGCAAATAAAAATATTTAAGGAGCTATGAGAGAAGCGCACAAATATTTGCTCTATACAATTATAAGGTTTAAAAAGGAGGGAAGAAACTAAGTCCTTACGTACAGCGATTAACACAACAACACCACAATGATGTTGATGAAAAAATATGCGCTCAAAAGCTTAAAAATTGAAGTCAGAATTGGAAACCGAGATGGCCTAATGTGATTTTACATAAAATTTGATATGCTTTTTTCTCTTAAGGTTGATCTAATTAAACCTAGCCACTACCTTAAGGTATATATACCTAAGTAAGGTATATAATAGAGTGAGTATAATATTACAAGATAATCACTCGCTCAGGTATTAAACCGTAAATAAATCATATTTTAATAAAAAAACGATATAAACACAGAGTTAATTTATTATCTAATTTTCATTTCAAACTTTAAGGGATTTCAACAATAAATATATAAACATGTTTCTTTTATATTATATTAATGTCATTTCTTCGTATAAATTGAATATTACTTACCTTTCTCTTCGACGTTAGCGTCTAAATATATAAAAAGTCATGTAGAATTAATAAAATTTAAAAAATACATTTCATTAAATAATTATTAAACGACATTTAAAATTAATTATCATAAATACGAAAAGGTAATGATTTAATTGTTACATTGGATATTTGTGCTCATATTTATACTAAAAATAATATTATGTATGTGAAATATGGTGACCGGTCAAAATATCTCCGAAAAAATATCTTCCCGTCAAAATATCTCCAACCAAAATATCTTTATTCAATTATATCTCCAGTCAAAAATATCTCCTGTTAAAATAACTTTATTCAAAATTATCTCTAATCAAAAAATAAAAATACATATATATATATGTTGTGGCACTACTTTTGAATATCATTATCGTTTAATTATACTAAAATTAACACCACAATTAAAATAAAAAAAAAAACAAAAACAACATACATTCACTTTCATATATTATTATCATTCAATATATATTACGGGATACAAATCAGTACTGAAATCGAACGTTCTAGAAAATTGGCGAATACACTATCGGTCGTAATCAGTAAAATGTTGGATTTTCAAACTCCCGATACGTGTACCGCCGATCCATAATGTTCGATTCTAACATATAATTTTATTACTTATTTATTATTTTAAAACTCAATACTTAATATTATATGATATTCCTTTTAAATAATCCAATTCTGGTATTTCATTATATTGATTAACAATTTGTTTTTAATTCTTTCGTCGTGGTTGTTATATTTTTTTCGACGTTTTGGATTTGACACTCCTGATAATATATTTTCCAATTTCACCTGTTAATTAAAATTAGATATCAATTAATTTTATTTGAATAATTTAATTTTTAATAAGTACCTCTTGTAACACTTGCTCACGTTTCAAAAAACTTATAAACTTCCATATTGTAACATGGTTTGCTCCCAATGCTGTGTTGAAAGCATGATGCCACCCTTCCACTGAATTGTTTGTGCTTGGTAAGTTTTGTATAACTGAATCATAGCAATTTCACATTTCTATGCTAAATTTTGCTGGTCGTCGACAATTTCGGCGGTTAGGGCGGCCAATCCACGTGTCCTCAAAATAATCCACTAATGTCGATAAAATATTTTCATTCTCAACAAAATAATACGATGAAATTATTTTTTCAAAATACTGAATAACATTATTTATAGGAACAAATGCCAATGCACTTAGATAACGAATTTGTAATGAAAAATCTGAATCTACTGCATACTTATTTTGTAGTCCATTTTCTTGAATTTTACGCCATATACATTGTTGAAAGTGAAAAAAGCAACCTTTTATTTCTGAATTAGGAAATACGTCTTTAAATGCTAAAATGAATAATGAAAGGTTGCTCGAAATCAATTGTAACGTTATTCGGATTTAAATCTGATTCAAGGGCTATTAAAGTATTTAATACTTCAATATAAGATTGTTTTTGTCAGTCAGTCATTAAAATATAAACAAGTGGATAAGTCGTTCTATTATGACAGATATGAATTGTATATAATTGTGAAAATAATTTTGGTACAGACCGAAATGTGCCATCAGCCATCCAGTTTTTATAATTTTTAAGAATTTTTAAATTATTAGTTGTTGAAAATATTAAAATTCTATTTTCTTTATGATTATCATGAAGTAGAAATTGGTTATTATTAATAAATTTATATACATTTGTATATTTAAATCGTCAATAGTTAATGGATTTTGTGGACATACTTGAGCTTTTGATCTTACTCTACAAATTGTCCGAGATATTAATGACGTATTAGGTAATTGTCCAGCAACTACAAGTTGTAGTGTTGAAACAGCTTGGCTTATCAAATTTCTTGCACACGATTGACTGCTAATTGCATCTTTAATTTTTTCCATTACTTCCTTTGTTTGTACTTTTATACAATTGGGTGCATGCGAGTGACAAGATTCCTTAATTATTATTCCTTTATAAAATAAATATTTTATAAACATAATATTTTATCTACACCTACTTTATAAAAATTAAAAAGGTACTCATTGTGGGATAGTAAATTATTATCTTTTTGACTTTTTATAAAAGTAAGAGTCATATTATTTAAATAAATTAAATTTTATAATATATAATTATATGAATGTACAAAGATACACAGTTAAATCGACAGGAGAACAGTGAATAACTGCAAATCCGAATATTATTGAATGCTGAAAATTTCCCCTATAGCGCTATATTTTATAAGTTATAAATTTAATTTATCAATCAAAGCGACAAAAATTACTATATTCTGTATACCTACTTGTATAGTTGTATAAAGTACAAATAATGGAGATAACATTGTAAATGTATTTAATTATCACTATTCAGAATTCTGATCTATACCTGTATATATACTGTATATCTACTTATTATGTGGATATATTATTATAGTTTAAAAATATATGGCTATCAAAATCCCATCTCATAATAATTTATATACCTGTACAAGACAGGCTTTATTCTAAGGTGCAGTTGGACACTAATTAATGGAAATATAAAATGTGCAGTAGAAATAACGAATATGTACATTATTGTAATATTATAATATTAAGAAAATTTATGCAGTTGGAAAAAATCCTTACAATAAAGCCTGGTATAAGAGAAATTTTTGACTGGAGATATTTTGACTAGAGATATTTTGACGGAGATATTTTTTCGGAGATATTATGGCATGGAAACGTGAAATATTGTACTTAATATAAGGTGGGTTGTAATCATTATTATATATATATGTATAAGGTTGATGTAGTTTGTACATTATTTAGGCTATTATTTGAATTAATGATAATCGATTCTATTCAATAGAAAAAACTACCAAGAAAAAAACGAAAAGACAGCATTTATCAAGAAAACTGAAATTTCGACTAATTCGATTTCATTATTTCTATAAATTAGGTAATTTTAAAGTTAGAGACTTGAAAATTGTATTGTGTGTTCACACAGGTATTATATATTATATATATATATATATGTGAAAACATTTTGGAACAGAACGAAGTTTGCA
Source organism: Tetraneura akinire (assembly GCA_021307375.1). NCBI lineage: Eukaryota > Metazoa > Arthropoda > Insecta > Hemiptera > Aphididae > Tetraneura > Tetraneura akinire. Next base: position 1,808,531 of record JAIUCT010000029.1, read on the forward strand.
CAAAATTTTTGTGACAAAAAGTCATCCTGGATGCCATCTGAACTAACAGATTTTATATTACGAAAACTATATAAACCTTTGTAGACGTCACAAATCAAAAAAACAATTCAAGGGATACAGGTGTGGAAGGGATACAAGTGTGCAGTCATAGTAATAAATTTTAATTGTAATTTTAATTCAATGATAAAGCATTTAATTCGAAAAACGATTCTGGGCGAAGTTCCGTCAGATAATGCCTTTTTTTTCGTAATTTTATTAATAATATTTTCGATTAACTAAAAATATCAATTTTAAACAGCTATAAAAAAAAAAATGAGAATATGGATTTTTGTAATATGTTTATATGATATTATGTAATATGTACATATACTTTATTAAAATTTTCAGACCTTGCTGACAAAAATTGCCAATCTTATCAAATATTATATACATAAAAAGACGATCTGATACTCCTGCCGCAGGGACATAGGTATTATATTCGTCATTTTTTCATCGTTTTTTTTACGCATAGGATCAATTTTGAGAAATTCGAAAAATTACCTAAATAAATTACCAAGAACATCCACTTTCCAAACGGAAACATATGCTTTTCATGAAAATCGGACCATTATTACGGGTAGTCAATTTTAAACAGCTATAACAAAAAATTGAACCATGGATTTTTCTAATATTTTGATATGATGATTCAGACATATATAAAAAAAAAAAAAAAAAAAAAAACGAAAAAAACCGCAAAAAAAAAAAATAAAACGGCGGTCAACCATCCGCTGTCGATGCCTGGCTACGGTGCTCAATACCGAAATAGCGTTCGGGAATATTTCGCTGACTACACCACACGCGTCTTCTATAGAGTTATGTTTTTGTGAATGCCGTTTTTTCGTCAATTTTTTCATAAAAATATCGTTTAAACTAAAAATATCAACTTTAAACGGCTATAAAAAAAATTGAGAATAGGCATTTTTCTAATATTTTGAATTAATGTTAAGTAATATATAAATATACTTCAGTAAAATTTTCATAACTTAATACCAAATATTGCTAATTTTATCAAACATTATATACAAAAAAACGAGAATTTTACGAAATATTCAAAGTCCTATAATTTGTAGAAAAATGAACGTAACGGTTCCAAAATTTTATCGCATATATATAGTATCTAAATAAACTCCCAAACAGTTTCTATCTTAAAAATTGCTCGAGTTATCGTGAAATATAGAAATGAATTCGTCAAAATTTCATTTTTCGTGAAAAATGCTGGTTTTTCGTCATTTTTGGTCGTTTTACTACCGCTTAGGGTCAATTTTGAGAAAATCGAAAAATGAACGAATTAAAGTATTAACTAGATCCACTTTCCTAACGGAAACATATGCTATTCGTGATAATCGGAGCATTATTTCGTGTTTTAAAATTTCTACAGAATAAAAAAAAAAAACTAAAATACAAAAAAAAAAAAATCACATATCTTTGTAAAACCAATACATTCTTCGCTTCGCTCAGAATCTAAAATGAGAATTTTACAAAATAAACAACGTCCTATATTTTGTAAAAAAAATACGTAACGGTTCCAACATTTTACTACACATATATATGACCTATATGAATACGTAATAAAATATTCAAGTCTCTTATTTTTGAAAATTGCTCAAATTTTGCTTAAAGTGATATATTAAAACCATATTCTTCGAAATATCAGTTCTCGTGAAAAATGATGTTTTTTCGTCATTTTTTCGTCGCAAGATTCTGTATGAGAAAAAAGTAACGGTAGCATTGCTTAGAGATATATTTAAATGTAGCACGAAGAAAAGAAAAATGTCGACAGAAGCTGGGATGACATAAATTTGACATGGTCGCGGGACTTAAAAAATACAAGATCCTTAAGCTCCTTAGTATACCAAGATAGAAAAGTGGAATAGCGAAGTGTGATTTTTGTAACAAAGGATAATATTGAACAAGTGAAAGTACCAAGAAAGACAGACATGGAAGGATCACGAGAGTATAAAAGGAAAGTTCGTTTCCAATTGAAAGAAGTAAAGAATGTTATGATCTGAGTGTATAGTTCTTGAGCGAGAAAACTAAAGCCATGAGAATCATTCAACCATGAAATGAATGGTAGATAATAATCACCAATGAAAATAAAGCAATGATTTGGGTATTATTATAAAATTAAATCAATATTATTTAAATGATCAGTATAAAGTTTAATAGGTGAAGAAGGAGGTATTTAAACATTGTCATTGTGAATCATAATATTCAAGGAGTTATGAGAGAAGTATATAAGAAGAAATATTTGCTCAACACATTTATAAGAAGGG
>JAIUCT010000029.1:1830842-1871578 GCA_021307375.1 Tetraneura akinire
TTTTTTTTTTTTTTTTGTGTTTAAACACTTTTACTACACAAATAATACTTCGATTTTCACGAATAGCATATATTTCTGGTTGGAAAGTGGATGTTGTTGGTACTTTACTTATGTCATTTTTCTATACAATTTTCTCTACAATTACTCTAAGCGGTAGAAAATTTGATAATCTGTTTTCTCATAATGGTGATCAATTAAACCTAGACATTACCATAATGTAATAGAGAGAGTATAATATTCTTCGCTTAGGTATTAAACCGTGGAAATAAAATAATATATAATATAAGATTCAATTATAATCTAATTTTCATTTTATACTTTACGATATTTCAACAATTAATATATAATTATTTTTTAAATGTATGATCATGTTACTTTCATTATAAATATGAATGAATTACTTACATTTCTATTCGAGGAATATGTTTCCGTTAGGAAAGTGGATCTAGTTGGTACTTTATTTCGTTCATTTTTCGATTTTCTCAAAATTGACCCTAAGCGGTAGATAAAACGACTAAAAAATGACGAAAACCCGGCATTTTTCACGAAAAATGAAATTTTGACGAATTCGATTTCATTATTTCACGATAACTCAAGCAATTTTTAAGATAGAGACTTGAAAATTTTTTGAGAGTTTATATAGATACTATATATATACGATAACATTTTGGAACCGTTACGTTCATTTTTCTACAAAATATAGGACTTTGAATATTTCGTATATTTCTCGTTTTTTTGTGTATAATTTTTGATAAAATTAGTAATATTTGGTATTAAGATTTGAAAATTTTACTGAAGTATATTTATCTATTACTTAACATTAATTCAAAATATTAGAAAAATCCCTACCCTCAATTTTTTTTTATAGCCGTTTAAAATTTATATTTTTAGTTTATACGAAATTTTTATGAAAAAATTGACGAAAAAACGGCATTCACAAAAACATAACTCTATGGAAGACGCGTGTGGTGTAGTCGGCGAAATATTCCCGAACGCTATCTCGGTATTGAACACCGTAGCCAGGCATCGACTGGAGATGGGTGACCGCCGTTTTATTTATTATTTTGCGGTTTTTTTAAATAATTTATTTTTTTTATATGTCTGAATCATCATATCAAAATATTAGAAATATCCATGGTCTAAATTTTTTGTTATAGCTTTTTAAAATTGACTACCCGAAATAATGGTCCGATTTTCATGAATAGCATATGTTTCCGGTAGGATGTGGATGTTCTTGGTAATTTATTTAGGTAATTTTTCGAATTTCTTAAAATTGATCCTATGCGTTAAAAAAAACAATGATAAAATGACGAAAATACGGTAATATATTAATCAATACCTACATTATCTGACTGAACTTCGCTCAGAATCCTTTTTTCTAATGCTATGGTTTAACATTGCATTTTAATTATAATTATAATTAAATACTATGAAATGCACACCTATATCCCTGCGGCAGGAGTATCAGATCGTCTTTTTACATATATAATAATATCATAATGTTCTCATGTGTTTTGTATAAAAAAATTTATTTATCTCCATATACGATATTTTCACACGTCAGTAAAAAGTCATTATCTCTTAGAAATGATTATTATTTAAAATGTATAACTACGGTTATCTGAAAAAGCAATTATTTCTAATAAATGATGAGTACCTATAATACTATATTTCCAATATTACGATAACATAAATGAGGGAGCTCTCGATAATTTTATAACTTGAAGTGTTTATAACCTGGTCTATGATACACGTTATAAATTACATATTACATATTATGCATTGTATCCCTACTGTAGGATTATCTTCTCTTTTTTTTTTTGACTTAATATTAAGAGACATAAAGTATTTCATTGACTTATTAATTATTAAATTTTCCAATTTCAGTCAATTACCATTTTATGTTAATTTAATTCAGTTAGAAAAATATATTAAGTTGTCCAAACTTAATTTTAGATTACAGTTATAATGTATACAAATTTCCGCTACTATCTTAGAGTGCATAGAGTATATTTTATTGCATTTTTGATTTTTTTGACATTTTTTAAGGTTTTTTAGTGCATTAAATTCACAGCCCTACTCATCAGTCATTACTGATACAATAATCTATGTAATATAATAATATATAATAAAAAGCTCAATAATTATAAGTATATGTCCTTAAATAAGTTGCCTTATATGAGAAATTACGAGTATTTATTATTATTTTGAATATAAATATTTTTATGGTATCTATCTACTACCTTCATATTAAAACTTAAAAAATTACGATATAATTATTTATAATGTATAAATATTAATAAGTATAGTATACTCGTATTATATTAAACTAGTCATGTATTACAAATTTACAAATATATCTCATAATCAATTTAATCATTACTCTGAAAGATAGCATGAAAAAAATTCTGATTTTCCTTTATATTCGTTAACATGTATACATTTATATATTAAATTTCATTGTTATAATTAACTGAATATTACTAACCGACAAGTTTACGTGGAAGGGCAACAAAGGTATGCATTTTAATATCTGTAGAATTAGGAAAAAATTTTATGTGGTCAATACATTTAAAAAAATTAATTTAAATATTAGGTATTACCATATGAATTTTGTCTAAATGTAATAACAACTAACCAGTATATTCGATTACACATTACTATCTTAAGAGGAATAAATACAATTTTAATAATTTTTAAAAGAGCTGATACTGCTATAGAAGGGATAATGATTTAAAGAGAATAATATTGAATTTTGATAAACAATTGAATGCAATGAAAATTCATTAAAATCATCGAAAAATGATTTTGAGCGAAATTCATTAGATAATTTATGTATTGATTAAAATTTTTCATTCATATAGTCTCTACTTTCATTTTAAATGCCAATGAAACCCCTAAATGTGTCACCTAAATACCATAATCTAACAGTACATCGATCAGAATCATTCCGAATAAAATGATTTATTAATTTATCATTGCATTCAAATGTTCATCAAAACTTGTGTAAAAAGTTACATATGTATCCCTTTCCATGCTTTTTATAATTTATCCGCCCACAAAAAAAGTAAATGTAATATTCAAATTTAATTGGAACTGATTTGAGTGAAGTTAAAATTTTAGTAAAATTATATTTAATGTATTAATATGGATTCTTCATATGATATTTCAGTATTTTACAATAATGTTAAGTGAAATTGACAAACAATTGATTGAAACTGAAATATATATTAATTGAATCAGTCCGAAATAATTATGAATATAACATGTAGGATTTTTTTTTTTTCAAATGAAACGTTAGACCATACTGTAAAGTACCTACACAAATAATATACGAGTATATTATATTGAAAAATTTCAACATAATTATTGCCATGAATATCGTATATAATTGGAAGGTTAAATTATTTTATGTTTGTATATTTTTATTTCAGGTGCAACTAATATAATTATAGAAGTACAGAAGATCTTTGGAAAAATGTGGACCAGTATACCAGTTGTGGAGTATACTCTATTCAGAATAAAAATGCGGTAGTCGGCGGCGACGAGTTTTCGTCAGTTTCAGTCAGACGTTTCCACTTCCTAATCTAAAATTACGTAAATACATTACAAACGATACGTAAGCATTCATCTGTGTACACGTGTCGCGGCGTACGAAACAATTCAGTACCGCACAATGCGTGACAGTCATTTTGAGTAGACACAATGTATTTTAAATTATGTGTCTACGTTAATCGTCATTACTAAAATAAACGACGCTCCCGTAAAAGTCGTGGCGCTAGGCACCTAACTAAAATCGACGCCACGCCCATGCGCAGAAGTCGACCGCCGACTACCGCTCTTATTCTGAACAGAGTATATATACAGGTAGAAATATAACATTTCATAACTGGTTTACAATTTTCCATTGCAGATTATTTACTTCAAAATAATACAATTATGGTATTTAAAGTTAGAAAAAATAAAACGGAAATTCCTCATGATTTTCTATTTAAGAAATTTCGTAATTTTTATTCATCATACTTCGGATTTTCTCAAAATAAATCAATTTTATCATACAACACTAAATCAAATAAAGTATTGAAGTATTAATGGCATCGACGGATTCGACTATATATAATAATAAGTTTATAGATTTGGACATAGGAAACAAAAATAAACACGAAATTATTATATTCTATAACTATATTAAAAGCGGTGTTGGTACCATGGTTTGGATGATTAAGCATTACAGTGTAGCAACAGCAAGACACAGTACTCATTGGCCTCTTGCCATATTTTATTTACTACTAAATATTAGAGGTTTAAATTTAATGATTATGTACAAAAAAAAAAAAAAACAAAAGAAAAAATATCAAGTCTTCAATTTTTCAAAATGTAAAGAGAACAATTATTGGAGGACCAACCTTAGTATAGGACTATAATCATTAGTTACCAAAACAAATAAAAGTTAGATTGCAAAATAATAAACCGATTAGTTTTATTTAAATTCATCTGTAATTATTATATTAATTATTATTGTTTTAGATTGAAGAAGAATCACAAAAAATTAGAAAGTCGAACAGGTGTACCTTTTATGAAAGATAAAAAGGTAAAAGAAACTACAAAGGTAAAAAAATTGTGTGAATTGTGTGAATTTCATCTGTAGTGTCCATCTAATTGAAATTTGTTCTGATTGTTTTTTGTTATAATTTATAAGTATCAAATTAATAATAACTAATATATTTATTTCAATTTAATAATAAATAATATAACAAATCATAAGTAATAATCAAATAACGTTATATTACAATTTTGTGTTTTGGAAATTGTTACGCTGTGCGACCCAAATATGATAAATAATCTACGGGGCCAGTGACGGGTTAAGAGATTTCTTATACTTATTAAATATTATTTTTTAGGCTCTTCAACATATGTAGAATTTTACATATATTAATTTTTCATTGTCAGAATAAATTGAAAATTACTTACCCTTATAAATAAAATCCTTGATGGAATCAATCCGATCTAGTAATTGAAAAATACATTTATTTTATTATTATTAATCTTAATGTTGTGTAAAACATTATTATAAAACATTTCATAATATGTAATTGATCTGTAGGTGATACATATCTTGGCTAATATTGATTTGAGAATACGTATAGGGTAAGAGAGACGACACTAGTTTGGTCAATAGTATTTCTTGAATACTGTATGATACAATAGGTATTATAATTGATCATTCGCGATCGTGACCTCCGGGATAACCACTGCAATTTATAAATAATTATATAAATTGTCATTATCATTATTATAATATAATTAATATTAATTAGGTTAACGTTGAACGATCGAGCAGTGGACAGTGCGGTGCGATTGTTCGCGTAGAACACTCCCACATATAGCGTATATGGCGTATACCTATATGGTTATAAAATTATTATTTATATTTATTATTAACACTGTTTATTAACAACACTGTTGTTCGTATGAATATTATTGTTTAATTTTTGTAGTTTTTGATCATTCTTTTTTATTGTATACTATATTTTTATTTTATTTTATAAAAGAACGGGCGTTTGCCCAAGTACAGCTGATAATAAAGATATAAAGATATAATAATATACATAGATAGTAATAACTTTAATACAAATATACTATAGAAAAATGTGTAAAATGATTACATTGGTACAATAAAATTACGACAAATAGTCAAAAGTGACGGGATTCTCATTGGCAATGCGCATTATTCTAAACATGGGTTGATTACGCGAATAGTTGGTAGTGCAAAAAGGACATAGAATGGATAAGGTGAGCGTGAATGGAAGCAAGGAACTTTAAAATTTAATTGACTTAATAATTCAGGAGAGTCAATTGAACCATCAATAAGTTTTCTTAAAAAAGTTTGGTTAGCATTAAGACGCCGATCAACTAGAGAAGAAAGATTTAACTTGTTAAGTATTGGCTCATAATCATGAGGTAAATGTTCAATTTTAAGCAGCAAAATTAAGATACTTGCGTTGCACTCTTTCAATTTGATTAATGTTACTAGAAGTGTAAGGATCCCACACAACAACGGCATACTCCAATACTGATATAACGAGCGCACAGTAAAGTGCTTTAAGAGAAGCTACCAGATTATATTCCCTAGATATCCTTTTTACAAAACCAAGAGTTTTTAAAGCCTTACAACACGATTTCTCTATATGGTCATTGAAATTTAAATCCCGGTCAAATGTGATTCCGAGTTTATGAGTGAGTTTCTATACAAGTTATAGTTAAATAAAAAAAGGAGAACTAATTCTGTCAAAAGACATTGATCGGCATTTTGAGACGTTGAAATCCAAACCAAGATTATTAGCCCAAGTCCCAAGCGCATCCAAATCATATTGGAGTAAATGACAATCTCTTATGGAGCTAATCTTTAAAAATAATTTCAAATCATCTGTAAATAACAAAAAACGACTGTTGTGAACTACACTATGTAAACTATTAATGAATAAGGAGAAAAGTAGCGGCGAGAGATGACCTCCCTGAGGGACCCCTGAAGGAATATTGTATCTTTTTTATATAAAATAACGTTAAATTACCGCGTTCGTCGTTTATCGTCATGTTAGAAGATCTCGTCGTATTGGCATTGTGTCAACAACTTCGTAGTGTAATTATATTAATTATTACATCGTGTTATAAGTGAAATAATGAACAATATATTATGTTTGATCCAGTATATGGTATCGTATTTTTTTTTTTTATATATAATACATTTTAAATATGTGAATATTCGTGGTTTAACATTGACGAGAATCATCATGGTGATGCTTACTACTATCTTAAGATTGCAAGAGCGTATATAGTATTGCGAGTTTAATCATCGATTACATAATAATTCATGCTAATATAATAATATACTAGTATATCACAAAGCACAATAAGTATTTAATAATTCTTTTTCATATAGGTACTAATACAAAATATTAACCTTTATTTATTATTATATTAAATAGAAATACATTTTTGGAAAATACTCAATGGCTTATTTTAAAAAAATAAAATATTATAATGACATAATATCTTATTTTTAAAAAATATATTAAACCATTTTTTTTATCAAATATTTACAATCTGTGTTAGATAGCACAATAAGTAAATTTGATAATTTATGTACAATAACTTTGAATAATATGAGGTGGGAGGCCAGTGGAGTATATAGAAATTATTTTCTCTATGGGCTTATTTTTATATTACATAAATTAATTACTAAATATAATTTGTGATATAGGAGTGGACGCAAAGCCGGATTAAAGGGGGACAGAGGGGGCATCTGCCCCCGAGCGCAAGAATTTAAAGGCCCAATTTTTTTTAAGAATGTCTTATTTAGATATTAAAATTATGATTATAAATAATAATAAAATACATGCAATACAATTATTAAATGACTATATAATATTTTAATTAAAAAACAAAATCATGTACCTACTTATGTAATTTATATAATAATTTTAAGTAATTCAACTTCAATTATTTTAATCGTGTTTACAAAATATTTATTTTTATAAATGTATTTACATTTACTCATATATTGTACCTAACATAATATTTTTTAATACTTTTTATTATAATTGTATTAAAAATATTTATAACATTGATACCATCATTTTTCTTATGCCTTTTAATAAAATGTTTGGTACCTAATTAAAATATTAACTAAATGAGGTATAAAAGAATAAGTTAGACAATTTTTAGGGAGGAAGGAATACTAATCCATTTATCTTCTATTAGGGAATAATATTAATAAATGCCAAATTATAGAAAAACAATTTCATATTTATAAACATTAAGTTCTGAATTATAGGGAGGTTTATACATATCTAATATCTATGCCCCGGAGGCGCAAAATGTCTTAATCCGGCTCTGAGTGGACAGGTTGTATAGTCTTACCGACAAAATTATAAATATCCAAACAAATATTATGTAAAAATAGAATTTTAAGATAAATTGAACTTCGTGCACACCGTAGTCTCGAGTTCGTACTGTATAGAACTGAAATTGTATTTAATAACGAGCATTGGGTACAAGAGCACACCATAATGCCATAATTATTGTTCATTTAAACTGTTTATAGAATATAGATAAACATTATGATACTATAAAACAATAAACACAATATAAGAAGTGGAAATCACATTTCTAAAAAAAGATCTCAACGATCGATGATCAAAACACGTCATGTTATCATAAATCTAATTGCTCACTTGTGGTAATTCCACATTTTAACAATTTATCCGTGGTTATTTAATGATCGAAACATTCAAAACATAATAATATATAATATATTGTTATAGACATATTCAATATTATTTAATAATAATCGTAGTATTCTGTATTTACGTAAACGTAATAACTTATAACGATAATATTATACATAATCTAAAACCTAACCTATAATTATTCAATATTAAATACATTTTGTTATAATTGTAAATTTTATATTTTATATGTAGTAAATTCTAAAAAGTAAATACCTATCTATTTAAATATTAAAATGAATAAAATTTAAAAATATAACCTGATATTTCAATATGGGCGTGGTTATGCGGTATTTCACTATGTGCCCCCCCCTATATACGCCACTGTGGGAGGCCAACCAGTGATGGAACCCAACGTGAAATTATATTAAGTTAATAAATCTCTGCAATATTTTCTCTTAAGCCTATGGATGGGATTTATGGGTTGAGTATTAAATGAGATATGAGATACTAATGGGTAAGTATGAGAAATAAATATTAGAAATATTTAGGTATTATTTAACTAGATTATTGGGGGGCAATAATTTTCCGGACAGTAAAATTCCGGATCGTAATAATCAGGATCGTAATACTCCGGACCCTAATATTCCGGAAAATGATAAATTTATTCCTAAACCTTCGTTATCATATTTAATTATTATTCTTACTTTTAAATTCTGATAATATGTTATAAATATGTATAAAATTTTCGTAATTTGTTTAAGAAATATATGGTTATACTTATATTATTATTTTCAAACCATAAAAATCCAAATTTGCTTATTTTAATAAACATTATTGAGAAAAAATTACGAATACATTACAAAATTTTCAAAATTCTATAATTATGATTTTTAAAATTAACTAACAGTTATCACGTACTCGTATGTAAAATATCCATGTTAACACTCAATAAAATTTTTAAGTCTACGACTTTTATTTTTAGAGTTATCAATTTATCATACAAAAAAGTAAAATTAAAATTATCAAAATCGTCAAAATTATAGTTTCCGCGAATTTTACCGTTTTTCTATACCCTTTTTAGCGCTAGGTGCATAAACGTGATTTGGGGGGCTTGGGGATTACCCAATATTAGCCCATGCCCCCAAAATCGATCATAGTTCCCAAATTAAGTATTCGAATACTATTTTGATATTCTGAATACTTTTGGAATACAAATTATTTGAAGTATTTTAAATACTTTCAAAATACATATTTTAGATACCTATTCGTATTTGTAAATACAAAATACTATTTTTCAAGCACAATATTAGTTTTATACTACTTATTTAGTACATCATTTCCTTAAAACCATGAATAAACTATTATTATTTAGTCATGCATTAAACTATAAAATTACTTTTTTTAAGTTAAAAATTTATTTATACAAAAATTGGTTTAATCGTAATAATTATATTATAGGAATATACATATTATTAAGATCATGACTTGTGAGTTTATTTTATTGTTTACGAGTTATGACAAACAACTTAGTTTTATCTTGTATATAATTATATCATAATTTATAATCTTTAGGTTAGGACGTTAGGTACTAGGTAGGCAGGCAGGGTAAATATTGTATATTGTTATACTCTTATATTCAAGCCCGGATTAAGACCACTTAGGGCCCTGGGGATAAAATTCCATTATGGGCCCTGATCATTACTTGAATATTATAAATATGAGTACATTTTTTTTAATAATGACACATCTTAAAATAAATATGTAATATATAATATATTATTATATTTATTATTATAATAACTACTCTAGACTCTAGTACAATATATAATTTAAATTATGCTAATAATAAATAATTAAGACGATAAATTTAACATTTTTAGATTCTGAACGAAGCGAAGAATGTATTGGTTTTACAATGATGTGTGATTTTTTTTTGTTTTGTTTTGTTTTTTTTTTATGTCTGTGTACAAAAATACTACCCGAAATAATGCTCCGATTTTCACGAATAGGGTATGTTTCCGGTAGCAAGTGGATGTACTTGGTACTTTACTTAGGTCATTTTTTGAATTTCTCAAAATTGACGCTATGCGGTAGAAAAAACGGCGAAAAAATGACGAAAAAACGGCATTTTTCGCGAAAAATGAAATTTCGACGAATTCGATTTCTATATTTCACGATAACTCAGGCAATTTTTAAGATAGAGATCTGAAATTTTTTTTGGATTTTCACATAGCTACTATATATATGTGCTATAATTTTGGAACCGTTACATTAATTTTTCTCCAAAATATAGGACTTTGAATATTTCGTAAAATTCACGTTTTCACGTATATAATGTGTGATAAAATTGGCAATTTTTGGTATTAGGATCTGAACATTTTACTAAAGTATACTTACATATTAATTAACATCATACTAAAATATTATAAAATTCCCAAGTCACAATTTTTTTTTATAGCTGTTTTAAGTTGATATTTTTAGTTCAAACAAAAATTATAATCTGACTGTACTTCGCTCAGAATCGTTTTTTCGAATGCAATGGTTTATCATTGCATTCAAATTCTAAGTAAAATTAAACGCTATGATTCGCACACCTGTATCCTGTGCGGCAGTAGTATCAGCTCATCTTTTTTTTTTTTTAATATTATACATTGAATATTTTATACAAAACACTTTTTTCTTGCTTTTTGTGAAGCAAATCCTACCAATGATTCTTCAAAACTTATTTCTTCTAGAACATCACATTCAGTTGACCAAATGATTAAAGATGATAGATTAATAAAAAATATTTTTTAATAAAATAAATTAATATAACTACCCAATGTAAATAATATAAAAGTATACATAATAATTATTAATAACAATTTAGTAAGATTATGGATTAACACAAATTTATAAATAATAATATTAATATATACACAAAAGACAAAACCATAACGGTGATACCATCATAATTTTAACTGTATATCGCATAATTATACGAATCAATTATAAATATACAATTATACCTACATATTTTGTAAGTTAAAAATATTTTTATAATAATAACTAATAGAACAAAAAAATTCAATTCAATAATAAAATTATTAAATTTTTTTATGAAAAAATACAATACTTGTATAAAAAATTTTTCAAAGAGACATTTACGGAACACAATTATAGCCTTGAGATTAAAATATAAAAGGGCCCATAACTTTCACGGGCCCCGGGGACGTGGCCCCCCCTGCCCCCCCTTAATCCGGGCTTGCTTATATTCCATTTCGATAATACAAATTTATATCTGTTAGAATTATTATTTGATAATAATATTAATAAATGATGCATAGATCAAATAAGAGCGAGTTACTATATTTATCTATAGATTTATCAATACCAACTATTGTTATTGTGTGAGTCGATAGCACTTATACACTAAAATAGTAATTAAAAATATAATTTAATGTAAATTATATAAAATTGTCATGCGATAGATACCAGATAATACCTACAGTAGGAAAACCTACTATAGTACCTACTACCTAATATAGTTTCTCTTTCTATTAATTAATTTTAAATGCTTCAAACCATAATAACTAGTTAATAAATATAATTACTATTATACTATTACATTATTATAAGCATACTTAACTAGGTGATTCTATTTTATATTATATTATTGTGTTGTGGTTTAATTACTGGACTCCACGAAATATAAATCGTATTTTGAGAATTGATGTTTTTTTTTTTTTTTAATAAATTCCAGAAATATTTATTCCGGATTATTATGGTCCTGCGTCTGAAACATTACATTCCGGAATATTACGATCAGGATTATTACGGTCCGGATTATTACTTTCCGGGATTTTAAAATTCCGAGATATTACTATCCGCAATATTCATATTCCATATTTTTATATTCCGGAAAATTACGGTCCGTGATATTACATTTTGGACATTTAAATTCCGGAAAATTATAGCTTCCCCATTTTTGTATATCTTAGTATTCTTATTATCATTCTAAAATTTAAGAGATTTCATAAACAAATTTCAAATTATTTATAAATTCGTCAACATTTGTACAATTTTATACATTTTATATCAAAGATTTATTGTTAAAATTAGAACAAATTTAATATTACTTACTTTCTAATTGAAAAACATTCAACTTAATAAATTTTTCTATATCTAAAAAATTTAAAAGTGGTTAAATATTTTTTAACATTATAAATTTATAATAATATTTATATACGAATTTTCTCTTAGAAATAATCTATTAAATATAATAACGGCTACGGCTAGTGAGTATTATTTTTTTATGAAAATGTATATATTATACATTATTATATATTATATATTATTATTAACAGAGGTTCAGAAGAAGATCGGTACAAATCAAACAAATCAAACAGATTGGCGACCAGATTTCGTCGGCGGCTTGCAGGCAACTTGTTGATTCAACTTGTTGTGGTCTTTCGGGACGCTTCGATCGTTCGTAATTTTTGGAGTGCTAGGTAGATGTGCGTGTTTGCGTCGTGCGTCCTTATTAATTCCCTATACGAAATAATACGCGTCAATGTAGTTTATTGTATATTTTAAATTATTTCAACTCATCGGCAGTCGATATTAAAATAATGTGACGCTCTCGTCAACCGTCGCCGCGGAACAAAGTCATGCCCATGCGCAGTATTTGGCCGCCTGTACCGATTTTATTCTGAATAGAGTATAATTACATTAATCTTCATTAACCTAACGTTAATATAATATAATTAACCTTTGATTTGAAAAAAATGTTAAGACAGTGTCAATAAGACACTACCTGAAATATTATAATATTCTAAAAAAAATTGACGTACTCGACTGTTTGCTCATATGGTATGGATGAGACCATCAACAGTTTTTCGTCTTAGAATAAAAATAACATCTAATTTCAAATTTAATCAACACCCGTATATAAAGGAGAATGGATCAGTACTTTGATAGATGGAATGGGAGTTGTTATTGTCGATGTCCTAAATGTCCTCGGCGGCCCATCGTCTTAATGATCTTTGGATGGACTAACGAAGTGTTGTTATGGGTTAACGTTGTTATTGACGCTCGAAAAGTCCTAGTATTTTAGTCTAGACGCCTAATTGAAATATGTAAAAAAACAATATTAATTGGTCGACAACGCCGACGAAAAGGCGTAAATAAAGTATTTATATGTTCCTAATCGTCCGATCGTATCGGTTTATGTGTCCGAGTCCAATAATTTAGTTATCGTATTAATATAAATATTTACGTAAATAACATAAAAAATAATATAGAATTTATAAGAATAATAATATCTAAAAAGTAGTAAACACCTGGGTTTACTACAGTCCAAACTGTAATTACTAGTGCTCAGATTTTAACATAATTGTGTATATATATTTTAATACTTTCTAAGTTATAAATATGTTTTTGTATTATATGAACAAAATGTTTTATGGCATATTTAAAAATTTTTGATGCATTTCTTAAATTTTTAGATCATTTTTAGTCATTTTGAAAAAAATTTGTTTAATAATACTAAAATGTATATATATATATATATATATTATATATTATGTATTTGAAATACTTATGAATATATATTAATATCAGATAATCTGGATTGTACATAAAAAGAATGTATAATTGTCGATTATATACAATATTAAACAATATTAAATAAGTACTTTCTTATTGTATGATTAGTGATTACATTGTTTCCCTAATACACGTGACCATGCTAAGAGTCTGCCACCATAAGTTATTGTCGATGTCGAGTGTTTAATATTGTTACGGTCATTTTATGCGACTCTAACGGTGTCTTCAATTTTGTGCCGAATCCGCACAAAATGTCTGACAGATTACCCCAGTGCATATGATAAAGGGAGACGAGACGTATTATTTTGATAGTAATTAGAATAAAAATTTATACACAATAAAGTCGATTATTAGTCGACATATTATAACACAAGCTCGAGTATCCAAATGAACTTAAATATTAAATATATAGTGTGAATTATTTATTTATATATTATTAATATCGTGCGTGTCGTCTCCTCCTGTCTTCCGGATCACCATTAGTCATCAATTCGATTCATATTCAGTTGTAAATTACGTATATATATATATATATTACAATATATTATTGTGTTGCTTGTACTCAAGAGTTAGTTATTTAATTCCAATGTGATATGTACGAGTCCTAGTAGTCTCTCTAGGGCTATATAAATAAATAGGAGAACTTTAGGTATCTCGTGTAGAAAAAATCTAGCCAACTATATCTTCGGATTCCACTAGACAGATCAATTGACGGGCGTTCGTTCTTTAGCACAAGCTAAGACGAACAGTCCAGTGGCGGTTTTTAGGGGGGCGATAGAGGCGATCGCCCCCCCCCCGGGCTTTAAGTTTTTTTTTTTACACAATTCGTATGTATTTTATAGTTATATAATTATAAATTATATGCATATATAAATATATGTAACGACTAACGCAATCACATAATATAAAACATAATATAATAAAAGATGGGGATTTTCACGTTTTCTACTTTCAACGTTACGATCGATCTAGTTATGCGATAAGAGATCTGAAAACGGATTTTAATTCGTTAAAAAGTCTACTTTAGATCGACTTTCCCACTTTTTTGAAATTTTCTTCTCATTGTTGTTGAAACAAATTTTATTTAAACATTTATAAATATTCAATTTTTGAAGAATTTAGGACAAAAAAAATGAAAAAAGTGGGAAAGTCGATCTAAAGTAGACTTTCTAACGAATCCAAATCCGTTTTCATATCCCTTATCGCATAACTAGATCGATCGTAACGTTAGAAGTAGAAAACGTCAAAAACCCTATCTTTTAAGTGTGTTAGACAGAGAAAGAAAATCGACGCTTCGAATCCCCTTGGATTTTAATGTATTGTTACTTTATTGAAGAATATGCATGAATGAACCAAAATTAAATGTCCCCAATAATGCTATTGATGCTATTGAAGAATGCCCAAATGTGATTTTTCCAAATATTAGGCTGATTTTAATAATAATTGCTACATTACCAATAAGCGTTACATCCGCAGAGCGTAGCTTTTCAACCTTAAGGAGGTAAAATATTTGGCTTGCTAATTGCTTTAATTATATGAACATAATATTATTTACGCAAACATTTATTTTGATTATTTTTTTGCTTTCATATTTTAATGCTTTAGGCTTAAAACTTGGCTTAGAACAAAGATGACTCAAGATCGACTGAGTGGCTTAGCATTGCTTCATATACACCAAGAATTTAACATTTCTGTTGATTCCACAATTGATCAATTTGCACGAAGCAAAAATAGAAATTTTGATTTTGTTCTTTAAAGAATTACCATTTTTAATTATTAAAAATATATATAACTTAGAATTTATTTATTTAATTTAATTCATTGCTTAATGGCTGTTGATGCTTTAGAATAATTAAATAATTATACCCATGGGCGTCCGCAGAAATTTTTATAGGGAGGGGCAAAGGTTATTTGAAGAAAGGAAATGATTTTTTTTATTAAATAAACTCTTAAATTTAATATATATTTATATTATTAGCCATTGTGTACAATAATAATTATTACAATATAATAATTAATAAGTCAAAATTTTAAAATTAATAATTTACTTAATAATAATTTAAATTATTCGTTCTCATTAAAAACAAATTTTAATCTACGTGGACATTCTCTACCAAATTGTGTCAATGCTTGATCAATAAAAGAGAACTGTATTGGGAAAATATTAAATTATATCACATTTCGATAATTGTATAAATTATTGTCAATTTCAGATAAAATACCTACCTACCTATTACCTATTACAATTATCAATACTGTCGTGAATTACACGACTGTCGGCCTGTCGGGTATTTTCCAAAATAATTAATTTTAAATAACTTCTGACTTCTGATAAGATTATGGTGCATTTGCGTGCATACGTAATAAAATTATTATCTACAGTTGTATAGTAGGAATAGATACAATTTTTACAAATAACTATTTTAAATCAGGGGGGGGGCAAATGCCCCGTCTTGCCCCCCCTTCGGGACGCCCATGATTATACCTACCTACTTAGTACTTTGGTTTTAGTCCAAATTATCTTAATATATATTTTAAACATACATTTATGTAATGTTAATGTTTTATTTGGATTACTGTAACCAATTTCTGATAACGTTATTTTGAGATATATACGGGGGGGGGAGAAAGATTGATATTTAAAATCGCCCCCTCCTTGAAGTTTGATCAAAACCGCCACTGGAACAGTCACGTTACAATATAAATGTTTTTATTTATAAAATTAAATAATTTTGTATTTTAAATGGATATTTTAATAAAAAAAATTATAAATACCTACTTGTTTATTAAAATAATATTTATTTTGTATTATTTATTTTAGTTCAAATTGAATATTCATAACTGAGAACTAACAACGTCTGTTGGCTCAACTAATATAATAATATACATCACAAAGGTCAATAAGAGTATGTATAAATCTTTGATAATTACAAGTAGCATAATATTAAATACTATTTATTATTATTTTAAATATAATTTTATTTTTGATAATTACTCAATACCTTATTACAAAAACTTTAAAAATTACAAGAATATAATTTGTCATTTTTGAATAATACCTATATTGAATGAATATTAGAAAGATTAATTTTTATGAAACTAATTTATCTTTACTAATATATCTCACAATCAATGGCATGGAAATTTGAATGAGTGCATGAACAAAATTTCGATATTTTGATATCTGTTAGTAGGTACTGATAAATAATAAGGGCATTGGATACACACAGTTAGGAGTATTGTTTAAGCATTATTTTGTTGTAACTTATTTTTTATGTGCTTTATGTTAGTAGTTAATGATTATCACCACCGCACCAATCTATTTGACACCGACTGTACCCTATTATTAGTAATCAGATGGTAATATTAGATTCTGAGAGAAGCGAAGAATGTATTGATTTTACAATGATATGCTTTTTTTTTTATGTCTGGGACACAGTTATTAGTTTACTACTCGAAATAATGCTCTGATTTTCACGAATAGTTTCACACACACGAATGTTTCCGATTGGAAAGTGGATGTAGTTGTTACTTTGTTTAGGTCATTTTTCGAATTTCTCAAAATTGACCCTATGCAGTAGAAAAAAAACGACGAAAAAACAGCATTTTTCACGAAAAATGAAATTTCGATAAAGACTTGAAAATTTCATTGGTTGTTCACATAGGTACTATATATATGTGGTTATTTTGGAACATTTACGTTAATTTCACTAAATACCCATGTAATTATTGTATAATAAATTTTTTTTAAAAATGACTATACATTCATTGTCAAAGAAATAGTGTACAGCAATTGGGTATTATATAGTCGTTCAATGTCATATATCAATTATTTTTAATTGAAAAATTCATCTTATTATGCATATTTATAAGTTAAAATGATAATAAGGCGGCTCTCCGTAGTAAATATTTACGGCGAAATAGACCTAAACAAGTTCCAACGTATTGGCTATAGTTTTACTTAAAAAACAATTTTGAAAACAATTTTATATTTGTAAAGAACTCTATTTTGGATCGTACGAATTACATTATTAAGAATTTTTTTTTTAAATCGTACATGTCCAAAAATAAAATTTTCAAAAACGTTAATATTTTATAAAAAGTAAAATATAGATTTATTGTTATAATATTAATAAAATTAAAAATTGGCTTCGTACGATCCAAAATAGAGTTCATTATAAATTTAAATCTGTCCTTAAAATTATTTTCGAAAAAAAGCATAAGTCTATAAATTGGAACTAGTTTAGATCTTTTCAATACAAAAATTTTTAGTGTAATAATATTTTATATTTATAATAAATAATTTGACATGTGCATGCGAGTGCGTACTCTAAACCCACATGCTATATCACGCAATCATACATTGTTGTTTACACACACATACACGAAACGTCATTAAATCAATTGAATTATTGCCTATATAATACTCCTTAAATATTCACTACGGAGAGCCACCTTAAGAGAATATTTTATGTTTTTTTTTAGACCATATTAGAAACATATTTAGTTATTAAAAATTTAAAGAACCTAAAAATCCGCCCTTTAATTATTAGTGTTAAACCGGAAATAAACCTTTTCATACAAACTCATATTATTATTATACTCGCACCCGCATACACAAACATATTAATTATTATGAACTAAATTTTTTTTTGTTACTTTATATCTATAATTATCATAAAGCTAAATAAAAGATTCACATATTAATAACAAAAATAATTTATTCTGTAAAGAATATGTTTTCTAGGAAGTAATTTTTTTAAATAAACAATTATTACCACCAAAATTTCGAAATTATATTTTAGTTATTATAATAAAATATAAATTATGTTTTAAAGTTATTTTTAATCAAAATATTTAATTTCTGTTTCTTAGTAGTCATAGAAGAGTAAACAACGATTTTCAATATTTTTATTGAATCAGAATTGGACTATTATAGTTATATTTAATTTTGTCTTGTTTTTTGGTCTAAATTGAATAAAATAAAAGGTAGTGTCCAACGCCCTTAATTATACATTAATATATTGAATATTTATTATCAAAATAAACAGAAATTACTAACATTTATCATCGTATGTAGAGCCCAACAATACTGTAAAATTTAAAAAAAATTATACATGGTTAATATACTAAATATATTAAAAAATTAACATAATAATAAATTTATAATGTTCGCGCGAGTTAGTATTTTAAAAAGCCCGTGCCAAGTGGAGAAAAGGGGCCAAGTGGGAAAAAATAGTCAATATCGGACAAAATTTATGTCGTTCGGAGAAACTGTCCTCGCAGCTACGATCACATGACGTCCAATAACGGCCGTTGGAGAAAATCCGACCAGCTCGGTCGTCAACGTCACGGTTGTTGCAGCTCCGCCGCCCGTTAGGTTGGACGTATGCATATTACACAGCGAGTTTATTACCTGCGAGTTCCAGTGGGCAGTTCCGCCATTTTTTCGTGGACCTTCGTTTCCGGTTAAGTTTGCAAATTTAAAGAACGCACAAAATTATATTGCGGCAGTTTCGCTATTTTGTTGGGTGTATATTATTCTTGGATTGCCCGGTTTGCTCGTTGTGCTAGCCGATCAAGCTCATGGGTCCAGACGTCCACCATCGCAAATGTCCTGACGCAACACGCAAGTAAAGGCAGTTGGCCAAACGGGGAAGAATATAGATATCAATACAACGGCAGCTGGCCAGCAACCTTCCTTTTTTCCTCATGAGCTCTCGGAATCGTATAATATTATATTTTTGTACTGTTGTTTTTTTCTTGTTATATGAACAATATAATTGTACTGTGTTTAATGATAATAGATAATATGATTTAATAATAATAGATATTTCAATGCTGTTGATACATATATTTGGTGTTATATCTATTTAATAATATTATATATATGTTTATATTGATCTCCATCTCCTCCATCAGAAATGCAAGTTTACGTCGAATAACTCGCTTAAAGAGATCGATCGAAGATCGACGTGGGCGAACATATTACGTTTAAATTTTAATATGATTCTTATCTAATATTCCGTTGTGACTAACTAAGGTGTTAATATAGACATTGAAGAAGAGTATTGTAAGGAATAGATCATTTTGCGTAAAGCTATATGTGTTGGGTAAGACAAACAAAGAAAATACAATTCAAACTAATAAATAGATTAATAGAATCTGGTGTAAATAATAATATTTAAATGAATACTATAATCATGTTTACTGTCTAATATTCAGAAAAGCTAATTGTCCTATTTAAGATAAAGTATTAGGAATATTTTCGGCAGTACGATTTTTATGAAAAACATCTCAAAATATGTTTGAATAATGTAGTAAGATAAATTTTAGTTGTTCAACAGAAGATTTGTAATAAATATTAATAATGATTTGACATAGACTTAAATTTGGCTTTGATATGAGACGGTTACCTAATCCTGCAGTACCTATATATATATAATTTTTAGTTTAAACCACATTTTTATGACCAAATCGTATCGTTATGCAATGCAACAATCTTCTTATGAAAAATATTATAAATTTAATTATATTATATAGGATCTTAACAAGTATAAACTTAATACGAGTACATTGACTCAAATAAGCGTCATAATATGACACCGTGATCTGTAAGATATCAGAATTTCTAAACTGTTTTTGAATTCATTAATATTCTATGGAAATATCCGCTACTAACTAAAAACGAAAAAAATTATGAGTTTATTTAGAGAAAATAAAATTATTCACAAACAAAGCGTATAATTAGACAAAATCAATAATGAATGGTAATAATTGTGATGGATTCATCATCGGTAATTCTATACAAATTTGATACCTGTCTTTTAACAATGACAATGAGGTACACTGAGGCTAGCACTACATTAAAGTAATGAATGTATAGTGTTACGAGTTTAGTCATCACTTACGTCAGTGATTCTCAACCGGGGTGACATAATCTCAGTGTAAGGGTGACATAAATTATTGAATATTAATATTATATTATATAAGAAAAAATAAGAGAAATTAAATTTTTTAAATAAAATCTTACTATCTTAACGATATCTATCTTAAATTACGTCGAACCATGTTGTTTAATAAACAACTTAATATTCAATACATTAATATAATTACTGATTTCGATTATAGGGTGCCAAGTATATAATAATCGTTATCTAATAAAGGTGACACAAATCGGAAAAGATTGAGAAACACTGACTTACGTAATGATCCATGTAATATAATAACATAGGTATATCATAAACTGATACAAAGTACAATAACTACATGTTTAATTTTTTGTTATATAATAGTAATAGCATAATATTAAATAGTTTTTTAAATCATTCAAAAGACGAGCTGATACTCCTGCCACACGTGATACAGGTGTGCAAATCAGAGTGTTTTATTTTAATTATAATTTTAATGCAATGATAAACCATTGCATTCAAAAAAGGATTCTGAGCGAAGTTTAATGAGATAATGAAGGAATTGTAATTGTTTAAAATTTTGACATTTTTTATGAAATATTTGAAACGCAAAACTTTATATATAGGAATGAACTAAATAAAGTAACAACTACCTACATACAATTTTATCATGAAAACCTATGCTATTCGTAAATATCGTAGCATTATTTCTGGTCGAAAAAATGTCTTCATACATAAAAATAAGAAAATTCCATATAAAAAAAAAAAATATAAAAATAGGAGGATAGAGATTTTTCTAATATTTTGATATGATGTTTAGTTATATTTATATATACTTCAGTAAAATTTTCAGACCTTAATACCAAAAATTGCTAATTTTATCAAATATTATATACCTACGTAAAAATGAGAATCTTACGAAATATTCAAAGTCCTATTATTTTGTAAAAAATTAACGTAACGATTTCATAATTTTACCACATATATATAGTAACTATGTGAACACCCAATAAAATTTTTTAAATCTCGAAGTTGAAAATTGCCCGATTTTTAATGAAATATTTATATCAAATTCGTCGAAGTTTCAGTTTTCGTAAAAAATGCCGTTTTTCGTTGTTTCTTATACCACATAGGGTCAATTTAAAAAAATTCGAAAAATGATCTAAATAAAATCCCAACAATATTCACTTTACTATCGGAAACATATGCTATTCGTGATAATCGGAGCATTATTTCGGGTAGTAAAAGTGTTTTCAGACATAGAAAAAAAAAGACACATAATAAAACCAATACATTCTTCGCTTCGCTCAGAATCTAAAAATTACAATTATATTACATTATATTCGAATAATGGATTAAATTAATATAAGTAAGTTTAGTATTTAATTCTAGTTGTGTTTTAATAATGTATCTAATTATGATTCTTTTCGTTAAGAGATTTCAAAAACAAAATTTAAATAATTTTTTTAATTTCTTAACATTTGTAAAATTTTACATAAATTAATTGTTCATTGTTAGAATAAATTTAGTCTTACATACCGTTTTTTTTTTCTTCTATATCAATAATATCTTCTTATAATTGAAAAAATAAATTTTGTTTATTATTATTTAAAATGTTAACATAATATTATTGTTGAGTCAATTTATTCAATGTTATTTTATTTTTTCGTTAAATGTTTTTTAATATTGTAATATTTCTTCTTATGAAACGTATGAATATTCATTATATTGTCTTGTTGAGCGAATTTCTAAATATAAACATGACGTTCTTTTTTATAGGATTATAACAATTCAGATTAATTTGTTCACAAACTTTTATTGCTATTAACTGTAGTTGGACTTCAAAATTTGAGACCGGGTACAAAAATAACCACAGGCCACTTCCATTTCCATTGTATTAAAATATTACTTAATATTAAGATAATATTATTTAAAAACCATAAATTAAGTAAACACTTCAAAAAATTGTCAAAATCATTTTTATTACTTTTTTAATGTTTATTATTTGTCAAATATTACCTAATAATTACAAAATTGATATAATACTAAAAATCAAAATTACTAAAATTGAAAAAGAAAATTCATTTATTATAATAAGGGATATGATTTTATTGTAAATACATATTTTTAATGGATGAATATAAATTAAATATCACAAGCTCTAAATTTGTCTCAAGTTATGCTTATTAATTTAAGTTTAACCTCGTTTTAAAATTACATATTTTTTATATATTTTGGAATTTATGGTATTTGTTAGTTTGAATATTGTTGAAGTTGCTGTTAAAAACATTTAAAAAAAGAAAAAAGAAAGGGAATGGATACAGGTGTGAAATCATAGTGGTTAATTTGAATTATAATTTGAAAGCAATGATAAGTGTTGGGAATAGATAACTAAAAATGTATCTATATACAGTGTTACGTACCACGACCTAATTTATAAATATTATACTTCAAAACAACATAATTAATAATAATAGATCATAATGCCATCTTGAACTTTTTATTGTAAAAGACTAAATTATGTATAATTTATGTATAATACTTAATTAGTCTTAACGTACATTATTTACATTATAAAATGTTATTGGAAATAAATTGTTAAATATAAGTAGTTAATAGTCTTGTTATTTGCAAATGCGAGAAAACACATCATACAATATCGTCTATCCTGTTTAAGTTGACCCACTCGTCAGACGATATTTGGTCGCCGCCGCGCATTCTCCTCTTAAAATTCTACTAGCTAGCGCTCCTGTGTCGAATGTCACGGCACGACTCGCTGCATACATAGTGATCTGAATTTTAAATTGTGTAAATATGACGATATCATATAATAATATAAATATAATATGTATTAAAAAATTGTAATTTTGTAAATATAACGATTTACGAAATAATATGTATATAAAATGTATAAAAAAAATTTTAAATTGTGTAAATATGACGATATTACGTAATAATATGTATAAAAAATTTTTAAATGTTTAAATATGATAATATACAATTATAACATGCAAATATTTTTATTTATTTAAATTGTGTAATAAACCATCGTAAGTATGTACCAGTATATTTTTTTGATAATGGTAAAAGGAAGGCTATAATAATAATAGTCATATTATATTAAAAAAAACGGCATAGGTTAGGTTAGGTTAGGTTAGGTATATTGTGATATATTATACATTCAGCTTCGAATTATAGTAATTGTGTAATGACTCTGTATACACGCGGCCGCCGCCGACTAACGAGGAGTAACGACGATCATCGACAACGACGACCAATCACAGAGGACCGGGTCTACGACCGTCTCCGTGTCTCATTCGTATGCGCGTAAGTGGGTCAACTTAAACAGGATAGACTATAACAACAACAAGGTGAAAGGTTAAGATTGGCAATTAATATAAAAAGCCATCAGGAACAAAGGACTAGTCAGACGACCAATGGCATCCAACATCATAGCCGAGACGACGACCAGCGGTGCTTAACACTACAGCCAATATGACCACAGGCAACTAACAGAATTCAGAGAACACTAAGACGAATCCTCTTCATCATTCACTTTCAGGGAAGACTTTCCCAATTAATTGTTTATTGAGTTAAATTGTGCTAATTCTAATAAAGTGATAATTGTAATATTATTTACTTATACGAGTATATTATTCATTCACGAGTCACGACAACAACAGCAGTCGTAAGTAATTGCCAATTGGTACGCAACAGATAAAGATAATAGCTCTAAATTATATCTATATATAGATAAAGATAACCAATAGGATTTTTATCTAGATAAATATAAAGATAATTCATATTTTATCTAGATAAAAATCAGAAAATTTTATTTAACTATAAAAATATTTCCTCAAATGCTATGTAAATTAAAAATTAAATTTGAAATCGTATATTTTCATTAATCTCCAGTATTATCTACTCATGAATCACAACACATATTTGGGTTTTGCCTTTTATACCATAATATATTGGTACAATTAAAAAATCATAAAGATTAGTTAACTAAATTACTAATGTTTTTAAAGGGTTAGAAGGTTAGGAATAAAAAAAATTATATTGATATGTTTTACTATGTATTACACACTTGCTCACAATTAATATATTATGTAGGTACATAAAAATAATAATAATAATAATAAGCTGATGGTTTATACCACACATACCTATGTTTACACCTGTGTCGTCCTCACAAATGACACGTATGAAACGTAAATAATTTGAAGTTCGTGTATCATTAATTCAAAAACAACCATCAAACAAAATGATACCTTTTACCTATATCTTATATATTTATAATATATCTCAAACTCAAAAAAAAGTATTCATCACTAAATTACTATTTATTATTTACTAATAATACTGATTTTATATTTAATGCACTGTATTACAAGTCGAAGCCAAATTTTATAAATGTTTGTAGTTATTGTGTAACAGTTGAACGTTGATCCGGCCAAATGAAAAAATAACAAATAATTTCAATAACAATTGTATTATTGTGTTGTTTAGTCTAATTTTAATATTTTCAAAAATATCAATACTAGGAAAAGGAAACCAATAATGCTTTACTAAAATAGGTATACGAGTACGTTACATAGTCCTATCACATATAATTATTTTTAATATTTATTTTGTATTTGATTGTTACGAATGTACCTTAAATGTTTGTTAAGAGGATGTCAGCGCGACTATTTTAATAAACGGAAACATAGATTTTTAAAATCTGCTTTACTCCGAAATTATTGTATTTAGCGTTAAATTACCTATTATGAAAAAGAATAAGAAGAATATTTTCTAGGTCGTGACATATCCGTTTTAAAAAATATTAATTTTTTATTAATATACAGCCATTTTAAATTCATGAAAAAATCAATTTTTTAATCCTTAATATCTTCTATTGCAATTGTTTAATCCAAAAATTGATATGTCAGGAAATAAATAATATTGTAATCTTTATTTTTTATTTTTGTAGTTTTGTTCTAAAATCATTCTAAACTTTTGTTTTGACCATTTTTCGTAAACATGTTTTTCGTTGTCGAATTAGATTTTTCATTCGTATAATAGCTTTTTCATTATTGTCATTATCTACAATTTATAATAATAGAAAATGGGAATATTTTTAATTTGCCATGGTGTATGGTGGAATATTACGTATTATAATATACTAATATAAAATTGAATAAATGAACTTCTAAAAATTTGACGAGCACTAGACGGTCATAATAATTATACCTAATTATTTATATTAAATATGGTCATTGTCATATTCTTTGTGATACTTATTAGTTACTACACTTATATTATTATTCATTTTTTTAAACCTTTTATAAATAGGTACTTATGATTTATATAAGTATATTTGTATTATTTTTTAGTGATATACTAATATTCTTATTTCTATAAGAGTAAAATTCAGGCAATTTCATACATAGTGATCGGTGGCGGTCGATTCGATGTTATTGTGTTAGTGTGTGTTTCCCAAAATAATACTACTCACTCGCACGCACAAGTAAATGAGTTTATATTATTCTTGCCTTTGCTATGCTTTCGCGCGCTTTATCGATTTTATTGATTTACTGTTTTTGCGCCATAAAATAAAAATAGTAAAATTATAATAAATCGATATATAGCAAATGAATAGCATATTAGCATTGGTGTTACTTTGCCAGTTGGCGTGCTATTACGATTTACGGTGTGAATGATTTGTTATTTCGCGTCATATTCACGAACAGTATTATTTTTACAAGTGTAGTTTATAAATTCTATTTTATACTTATAAAGTGCATTATAAGTTATAACATTATATTCTATTTCTTTAACTGTTTTAAACTTATTTCAATTATCTTTTTATTATTATTATTACTTATTACCATGGCAATTAAAACACGAGTTACTAAATGTACTTCCAGAAGTAAGATTGCTAAACGTGATTAGGTTAGCTAAACGTGGTTATACCCATAGTAAAATAAATATGAAGTATGCTCGACTCAATACCGTGTTTTCGTCGTAGTCTGCGCATGTGCAGCGTCTTGACTTTTTGTGCATAATACATTCGTGCATTCGGTTCACATCGATTTCCCGATGATAACCGAAGGTAAAAATAATGCAATATTTCTTTGGTCGTAATAATCATAGTAAAATAAATTTAATTACGCCCGATGGTATTCTACGATAAACGAAATACAAACGAAATACACGTGACGTCACTTGACTTTTTATTTGTTGCCTATCCAAGATTAACGTCAGGCGATGCGCACTACTATCAGTCGAGCATACTTCTCATTTATTTCACTATGGTTATACCAATCTATCTGGCAACGACTAGGTCTGTACTTTGTACCTACTTTACTAACATAACGTTCTAAACACTACAAAGGTTCATGAAACAATAATTTCGATTTGATATGTAACAACGCTCATATTAGCTGAGCTATGTGCGATTGTCGCGTGCTTGCGCCGCCACAAAAGTATCGAAAGCGCATTCACGTTTCGGTGTGGCCTCTTAATGAAATTTTACCATAACAATTTCCTAGTTTATTTTTCCAACTCGTAGATTATAATTATGTAATTGTTTTTTAAACTTGCAATTAAATGATAACATACAAGGGTGAGTGGTTCTGTTATTGATACAAAATACTGATACGATCATAAAAAAATTTGTATAACATAAAAAATCTAGATAATGTAGTTTAGTTTAGATAACTAAATTTTTATCTAGATACAGATAAAGAAAATGAAACTTAAATTTATCTAGATAAGATAACAGATAGACAGTTTTTATCTAGATAAGTTATCTAGATATTTCCTAAAAGTGTTTACTAATATATCTTAATAAATTTCACAAATTATTTATTTTTTTATATATATATATTATTTATATATATATATATTATTTAACGTTTGTGCAATTTTGCATATAGAAATTTGTCATTGTCATAATAAATTAAATATTATATACCTTCGAGATCTTCTAATTCTTTCATAACTATTTAAAATTGTATACAATATAAATTAGTTTAAAAAATATGGTTCAACACATTCTTAAAATATAAAAGTAATTAATGACATTTGTTAATATATTTACTTCACATTTTAATTTTTGAAATATTGCATGAAAAAAATTCTGATTTTCTTTTATAATTATCAAAATTTGTACAATTATATAAATTTTATATAAAATATTTAGAACAAATTGAATATTACATACAATTAGGGTTTTAAATTTGAAATATTTCAATGAAATATTGAAAAATATTATTTTACGTTAAACACGTTAAGTGTGAATGTCGACAAATCTTATTAATTAATAAGAGTTCGATAGTATTAAAGTCGTTACCGTCCGAAAATTCAATATTTTCATTCAATTTATAATTAATTTGCATAATAGTATTTCATAAAAATAAATATTATATAATATATTTATTTACTTGCATTATCATAGATACTAGGTATAATTATATTATATTTATATATTACTGAAAACGGGCTCCATGAGGGGCCACACAGATTAATTTCTTACCATTGGCTAATGAAATAATAATGTCATATTATGATGTATTTGTTTATTTTCTAATTTAATTTAATATTTTAGTATATTATCTTGACGTAGTGAATATTATTATTTCTTTAACCATGAAGGGATAATCTTCCAATTCAAAATATTGTCCCAGTCAACGTATTTAGATAGGGTTTGTCAAATTCCGGGTAAATTATTATATTGATTAAATAATATAGATATATAAAATATAATCTATGATGTATTAAACTATGGTGTTGTGGCGATTCTCGCTATTAATAACTTAATTCCTGCTCTATAGAAAACGAAAATATTTTAATAATCATTGGCCATTGCTTATCAATTATTAAATGATTATTTTGTATATTGTATTTATTAAGTAATAAGTATTTGTGTAAAATCTTAAAATTAAAAATTGTGAATGAGTTAATTTTTATTTTTATTCGATTATACTGTTATCCTCAAATAATATAATTTATGATAGAAAAATATAATTGAGTTTCAATGTTAATAAAAAATTTATTAATTGTTTTATTTATAAATTATATTAAGTTATAATTAACATGCTGTTAATTATTAAAAAAAAGTTTTTATTTATATTCAATTTGTATATATGTATTCTGAATATAATTTATATCAGAATGAAATAAAGAAAAAAATATATTTCACGAAATTTTCATGAAATTTTAAAACCCTACTTACAATCATTTAAATAAGTTTTATCTGTAAAGATTACTATAAAATTTTAATAAATTAAAAAGTGATTAAATTTAAAGATATTTAATATATAGGATAATTTTTTGATTTTAATTTCATCAAAATTGTGATTTCTAGGAATAAATGATTTTTCTGACATCTTTATATTTCATATATTATTATTAATTACCAAATTTTTAATAACAGCATGCGAATTTTGTTTTATCAATATGATCAAAATAATATTAGTTATTAGTATTTTTCGATTAATTATCCATTTGAGACGCGGCTTCAGAACTTTTTTTATAAGGAGATAATACTATTATAGATTATAATAACAGTTTATATTTTTATTAACATCTAACTGAATACCTATAGGTTATAGGAATACTAGGAATACAATTTTTTTCTTGTATTTATCATTATTTTATTATCTTTATCTACAATGAAATAAACAAATTTTAAATTCAAAACAAGACATATTTTTGAAAACAAAGAGGTGTTTAAAATTTTATATAATGAACTCTAGTTTTCGATTTTTTTTCTGAAAGTAGGTTAATTTTATTTTTTAAAAAATAAAATATTTACATATTATAAATAAACAATATAATTATATACATTATTAAATATACAATATTTAATATTTAATAAATAGTAAATACCTTTCAAAATAAATAAATAAAAGGTTTACTCAAATCAGAAAGCATAATATGGGATTGTTTAATTGAAAACCAGTAAAGGTACGGTTTCCAAGATGCGACATGTCGTCAATATCATATACATGTCGACAAGTCGTCAATATCTGTTTATACGATTATGGTATACTCTGATTTGCAAGATGCGATAGGTTGCAACGATCCAAATTTTGGTCGCTACGGCCGACGACATTACTATTCCGAGAGCACAACCATGCGATACGTCGTGACGACTGCATGACAACATGACCACATTTTCTCCATCAGAAAATGAAATTCTTGTACAAGCAGTATGAAATAACCCAATTTTTCACTTAATCGTTTTTTAAATAAATCATGGGTTTGTCTACTTTTTTTGTCGATACCAGATTTGAGAAAAAAGTGTATTTATTCTCTTCAACTAATAGAAAAGTTAGAATATTATTATTAATTTATTTAATATTTATTAATTAATGAATTTATTAATAATGACGGTTTCCATATTAATTTAATTTTAACTTTAGACTAAACTTGTGTTCTAGACTAAGTTGATAACTATACTGAAATATATTCCATGATCCGAGACGTGTTATGTCTGCATACCATGTCATTCAATATTCAAAATGTGCTGCAATATGTCGTTATGAGCTATGGTCGCAGCAACTTGTCGTCGCGCCTTGGAAACCATACTTTAAGAAAATCAATTTATATTATTATAAATCTAAATTAAAATATGATAATATTTCATTAATGATCATGCCAATTGATAGTGTGACCAAAGACAAAAATATATTAAATATTTATTAATATAGATTCTATGGAATATGGAAATGGATAAATCCCCGGATAACATTGTAATTGAAAACACATATTATATTACATATGATATAAATACATATGATATTTTATTAGGCAATTTACCATATTACGAGTACTATTCGTGTATAAATATTGTTATTCTAAACACCATAGATACACGTTATTTTTAATCATGAAAATATTTTGGGACATACTTTTGTTTTAATGCTCTTAAAAACATGTTTATGTATTACGTAGTCGCGAACCAAACGTCATCTGACACGCACGTGTTATACTCCTAAATCTCTTTCCATGTTTTATACACCTAATACGTCTAATATGAACATAATTTCATTTTACTTTATACTGTTAAACAGGGTAAAAATAATTACACACACTTAAGTACTACTACTAGGATTTGTCTCATTTGTCTAATTAAATAATGAAAACATACCACAATCCTCTAACTCTCGTTACGTAGGTCTAATCCTAGACCAATGGCTAACCTGGGCTCATCATATAATATATATAAAAAAAAATAGAATCCTTTTAAACTCGAGGCG
Source organism: Tetraneura akinire (assembly GCA_021307375.1). NCBI lineage: Eukaryota > Metazoa > Arthropoda > Insecta > Hemiptera > Aphididae > Tetraneura > Tetraneura akinire. Next base: position 1,861,821 of record JAIUCT010000029.1, read on the forward strand.
GAAATCAAATCACTCTATTACGTACTTAGTAAACACTTCAAGTCTTAGTTTAAAAACAAAAATCTCATTTTATAAAACTCTCTTAATGCCAATTTGGACCTACGGCATCCAACTTTGTGGAACAGCCAAAAATTCAAACACAAACAAAATTCAAACCTTCCAATCTATAACTCTTTATATTAACGCAAATGCACCACCCTATATCTTAAACCATAGCCTTCACACTGACTTAAAAATAAACACAGTTGACGAAACTGCCAAAATCCTCTATAAATGCTTCCGTTCCCATCATTTCCCATACCATCCCAGGCAACCCACTTCGTAGACTAAAGAGGACATGGCGTAGAGACCTAAATGTAAATTAAATCCAATTAAAAATATCTAAATTAAGTTATAGAGTGTCAGCATTGGGGGGCTACTTTTTTTTATTCATACACGTTTCCAGTTCTTTATATTTTGTTTTTCGCTTACGGAATTTATTGTAATATTAATTATATTACAGATTGTTTGATTCTATCAATAATAAGAGGGAAAAATGCATTATACATAAACGATATACGATGAACATTACGATGCAAAACAATTTAAAATAAGGATTTATTAGTACCCTGTACCCCCCCTGAGCCGTGCCTGTTCAATTTTTAATTCTTGAAGTACTTAATATAATGTAGTCATTGACCATTATATTCTTATTTCTTAGAAGAAATTTAGAAATTAGAGTGTAATTAGTTTTAGGAAATTTATATGAGAAAATTTACAATTTTTTAACTATTTATATTTTACTAATAAATCTAACTATCAATTAAATTTTTGAAATATTACAAAATTTCGATTTTTATCTCTATTCGTAAACTTTTATTAATGTTTATATAAAATATTCATTATCAAAATAAATAAAATATTATTTACGTATAGGAAAATGCACATAGGCAGGATCATTTCCTAAAATTTGTAACATATGAAATATTAAAATGTTGTATAATATTTTATTATATATAATAGATTCATAATATAAATTATATACAAATTTTCTCATATTTGTGAACTACAGAATTTAATAACGACTAATGGTATATCTAATTATCTTTAGGATCATAATCTTCAAGAGATTTATTCAAGACATCAAAATTAATTTTGAAATACATTACACTTATTTTGTAGAATTTAGTATATACATTTTTCATTGTCAGAATAAATTTAAATTATATCCTTTCAATTTCTTTCTTCGTTGCTTTAGCCTGAACATGTACAACCAAATTTTTTGTTTATCGTTATTTAAAATATTACGTTATTTGATTGTTGTGTTAAATATTAATGTTATATATAATAGTAGATTATATATTTTCGTAATGTGTATAGACATATCTTTTTGTTATTCTAACCTAACTTATTTTTTTATTTATTGGACAATGATAGTCTACAATTTAAAATTAGTTTCTCCATAATTTAATTTTGATACATATTAAATATTTAAGGATATAAATAAAATACTATGTAAAAAAAAAATCATTAACTTGCACAGTATTGATTTTGAAGCCAAGTTATACGTAATTATTTTTTGTAACTATGCAAATTTCTGTTTCTATCTTAAAACGAAATGCGAATAAAGTTTTGAGTTTTTATATTGCCAACGTTATAAATTTATAATAGGGCACAAGACAACTGTACAAATACGTACATGGTACATCCTCCGAAACATGGCGAGACATCGGTAATTCCACACAAAATACGATATACGTGAATTAGGTAACAACAATATTATGATGCTCGCCACTACCTTAAGGTATTAAATAGCGTATAATATTTTGAGTAAATTCATCGATAAAATAATGATGTATGTAGTACAATAATGTTTATCATAAGCACAACAAGTACATGTAAAATTTTTTGTACTATAGTAGCATAATATTAAACATTATTTATTATTATATTAAATATAAATGTATTATTGACAACTACTCAATGGCTTATTCTCATGAATTAAAGAATTACAACAATATAATATGGTATTTTTGAATAAAGGATTAAAATTATATGAGACGTTTATATATTTCACTAGTTGTATCATACTAGTATATCTAAAATCTAATTACCATTTTTTGAAATATAACACGAACAAAATTTTGATTTTCGTTATATTCGTCAATATTTATACAATTAGTATATTATACATTAAGTATCAGAACAAATTTAATATTATTTACTGGTCATACTACTGCTTGTACTACTCGTAGTGGCAGCATCTTTATCTATAATAAATTTTGATAAATTTTATATAATTAAAACTTGGTATTAAACTCTTCATACTTAATAAATTTATAAACAAATTTTCTTATATTAGTAATCTACTAAATTTAATAACGGCTAAAGAATATAATTTTATATAATATATATATATATATATACACACATATGTGTAATTTCATTACTCATTACCTTAACAATCATAAACCCAATATACAATTTAAAATTATTGCATTTTTCCCAGATGCCCAAGTTATTTAATTTTGTTCAAAAGTAATTTACAGTCGTTAAAGAAGTCAATTTTAATAAATTGTAGTTTATCATCTGCAATAGGCACATAGAAGACGTCAATATTAAGAAACGAACTTGATTTTATAATATTGATCATAAAATCGGTGATAAATAAATTTATGTCTCATTTGAAGATACAATATAAGGATTCGATTTCTTAATGAAGTTTGCGTCTTAATAGGAAAACATCATTTTGATTCACCGATTCAGTATAAAATGAGTTGGATATAAGGACTGTGCAAATTTATTTAATTATTGTAGTATCTCTGTGTAATTTTTCACCGCTTACTTTAGAATCTGAGCGAAATGAAGAATATATAAGTATTATAATGATGTTTGTCTTTTTTTTTATTCACATATTATATTTGTTCTTTATTTGTATTATCTTTAAGATATTTATATATCTTAAGTGTAGTTATAAATAAATATAGAACTAAATATAATAGTCGATGTATATTAATATATTATTGTATAACAATATAATAAATATATATTATATATATTGTTATTCAGTGGCGCAACTACAAATTATGGTGCCCTATTAGTGGTGTTAATCTGTGGTTATATCACTGTGTCTTTTTATTTAAAGTTTTAATCAAAATTTTGATTAAATTTCAATGCAATCAAATTAATACAAATGTTCGATAACTTTTAGATTCTGAGCGAAGCGAAGAATGTATTGGTTTTACAATGATATGTGATTTTTTTTTTTTTTTTACGTCTGAAAACAAAATTACGACCCGAAATAATGCTCCGATTTTCACGAATAGGGTATGTTTCCGGTAGCAAAGTGGATGTAGTTGGTACTTTATTTAGGTCATTTTTCGAATTTCTTAAAATTGACCCTAAGCGGTAGAAAAAACAACGTAAAAAACGGCAAAATATTAATCAATACCTACATTATGTGACATAAAATACTAGTTTCCTTACATGAAAAATTACTAGTATTTATAATTATTTTAAATATAAATATGTTTATGGTATGTATCTACTAACTTAATATAAAAACTTAAAAACTTACGATATAATAATTTATAATGTATAAATATTAATAAGCATATTATATTATATTATAGTTATGTATTACAAATATATCTCATAATTATAGTCCGGATAAATATTCTCTTGAAACACCCAAAATATGATGCAAATATTCTCTAAAAAACCTACAAAATATTCTCCAATATTCTAAAATATTCTCCAATATTCTAAAATATTCTCCAATATTCTAAAATATTCTCCAATATTCTCTAAAAAACCTACAAAATATTCTCCAATATTCTCTTAAAAATTAGAAAAGTTAGCAAGAATAATGTTGATTATCAAGAGATTATACCATCATTGTAGCTTAAATTGAAGTTTTGATAAAATATCAATATAATATATTAAATATTAAAATATAAATTAACAGTATAAATATAAAATAACAATATATATTATTAAAAGATAAAAAAAAAACAATATTCCTTTGGTATATTTAGAGTTAAAAACTGAAGTAACAGTGAATATAAAATAACAATATACCTATTATATTAAAACAATGTTGTATTTGGTATATTTACAGTTAAAGTTAGTATCTAGTTAGCATCGTTGCAATCATTAGAAGTTAAGTCGCCGACGTCAATGTATTTTTGCATGTTTTTATGGTGTAAACTAAATACTAGCGATTTACCAGAGTATTGCTATTATACAGGACTTTTTTTCAGATATCTTTATATAAAAATTAATTATAATAATTTTAAAATTAAGATAAATTAGTATATTTTTTACAAAATTTACAAAATATGCCAAAATATGCTAAATATGCTAAATATTCCCTAATCGATGAAATATTCTCAAATATGCAAAAAAAACTTTTTTCTGTGAACTCTATGTTCAATGAATCGTCCACATTTCTTACCCCCATATGACTGCATATACTCAGTAATGATATGCTAAAACATATAAATCCGGACTCTACTCATAATCATTTAACCATTGCTTTGAAAGATAGTGTTGCGGCGAGAAATTATATAGAATGCCCAATTAATTATAATATAATCACTATTGCTTAATTATAATTATCATTCATTAATTATAATAAGTATTATGGTCGTCATTAACGCATTACGACCTGTACGTCGTAAGCTGTTGTTGTTCGTTCGTAGCCATCCGTTCGTACACACGTAAAACTTTTTTTTCTTAGTGTGTTAAACGCGATATTTTACTTGTAATGATACTTTACCTTTTTTTTTGTTATTCTTTAACATTGTCTTTTAACATTGTATTTGCGAATTGTATTGTCGTTTGAAATATACTTTCATGTTCAATTGTTTTTATACTCCGTTTTCAACTATACATGTTACCATTTAGATTACCATTATATTATTGTTAAATTTATATTTATTTGAGAGTTTTATATTATTTATTTATTTTGTTTGTAATCATCATTGTATTTAATTTGTTTTCTTTTCGTGATTTAATAAGTTTAGCAGGTAGTAGTGCAGCAGCTGGCCAGTTCCTGCCTCCACAATACTGTGAGTTTTTGTTTCTTTTTTTTTTATTTATCTATATTTAGTAATTATTCATATATTTTTTGTGCCAAAGAGGCAATAATATTTATACATTATTTTTGCAGTTATTTGCCCATTTATTTTGTTTATTATTATTTATTGTATTGTGATTTTTATCTATTTATTTATTTATGTTTATTAATTGATTATAGTATTTGTTATAACTGCATTTAACTGCCTATCTTTTTTCTTTATTTATATTTAATATTAATAATCATGTTACTGTCACGCACGCCCTCTTGTTTCCTGTAGGCGAACCCTCAGGCTTCAAGTAAGGTTGTGTGTGTGAGCAGATTCCCTGTCACGTTACCTTTTTATTTGTTTATTGATTTTTATTTTGTTTTATTTTATTTTTTATTCATAATTTATTAATACAGTCCACTACAATAATATCGATCCAAAATAATTCGAATCATATAATTTGATTCGAACCGGCCGTTACAGATAGCATGGACGAAATTTCAATTTTCCTTTATATTCAACATTTAGACATTTGTATATTAAATTTCATTGTTAAAATAAACAGAATATTACTAACCGACATGTTTGGGTTCATTGCTATGGATCATATCTGTAGAATTTGAAAAAATGAAAGTCATTAATACGTATATTTTAATATTATTAATATATGAATAATATATTAAAGACTAACATGTATAAATTTTATGATTTAATAAATATAAGTACATTATCCTTGCTGAATATTAATCAGATATGATATATTGCTATATCATTGCTTTCTGTTTCACATGAAACTGCACAATACATATTTTTTATTAATTGCATTTTTTTAAAAGCTGGGATTTTATCCAATATGTTTTTTAATTTTATCTGTATTTACGCTTATATTTCTCCATGTACTTTTTTAATGTTTTTAACAAAAACTTCAATAATATTCAAACAAAAAAATACAATTTATTTCAAAATATTGTAAATAAATGTAATTTTAAAACTAGCTTAAATTAATGACCATAACTTGAGACAAATTTAGAGCTTGTGATATTTCATTAATATTCAATATTCGTCCATGAAAAATATGTCTTTACAATAAAATCCTAGCCCTAGTAATGACTAATAATGATTAAACATAAACGTATGTTTGGTTATGAAAAGGAATGATTCGTTGTAGTCATGTAGTATAGATATAGATTTATATATAATAGAACATACCATTAATCTCCTTCCTTATTGAATCAGCTGCAACTTGTATTTAAAAAACAAATTTCGTTTATTATTATTAGGAATTTATCATAACAGTGGCGTAGCTAGAATTATTTTTCTAGTTAGACTTGATATGTTATAATTGGAATGATTTCCAGATTTCCAATAAATATTTTAATTATTATTATTGAAATAAAAATATTAAATACTCCTATACATATTTTTTATATATACAATTCTACTGAACGTGTGTATATTACTGATCTCCTCCTAAACGGCTGAACCGATTTTAATGAATTTTTTTAATGTGTTTGTGTGACGCCCTGGATGGTTTCGAACTGGTTATAAATATCTCTCATAGTAGTATAGTTGTTTATGTAATGTAATATATTGCATATTATGTTGAATAGTACCATAGGTCCATAGTTGTAGTATAGAATACACATATGCCACTTATTCATATTGGTATGCCCTCACCTAACCGCCCAGCAACAGACATCATTAACAGTGAGATTCAGCACGAACAAGAGTACGATTAGGTCTCATTAACTACTTTCGTTGTAAATAATGGAAAACTACTCACTGATGAACAAAATAACGTGTTCAACTGCAAAACGATCCATTGGTGCTATCAGGCCGTGTCAAACGTGAATCCGGGTAATACGGTGCGAGCGAAGAATGCGGAAAAATACAAAAAAAAACCTATTGAAAGAACGGAAGTGTCCTACGTAAGCCGAGAATACGTGCGTCTGATGAAATGCCCGCATCAAATGCATTGGCCAAAATGTCAAAACAAATTGTTTTGTTTTCCCCCGTATGCGGTGGAACGATAAACGACCAACTTTCTGGCAGTACTAGTTCGTTGATGGAAATTCATTCAGTGTTCAATTTGGACAACGCAGCATCGCACGGAAACTCACAAATCGTATTTACGTTGGACACTACGCACTACGTCATTCTCCGACGAATTCTTCAACATTGGAAACAAAACAATAAAACTGCATGTAGATATACAATTCATCAAGTTGTCAGACAATTTCTGAAAAATAAATACTGTATATACGAACGATGCTCTGATTGTTACATCCAATTTCTAGATTTACAAGCTAATTATATTAATCATGCGTAACTTCGTGAACGAGATATTCTAGACGCAAAAAATTTCAATATGAAGCTATTAACTTCAAAATACTATAGTCATTGCCTAGAAATAAGATATGGTTCAAATCGATCGACAATGTTACCGTTTCTGACGTAGCATTCAACTATCGTATTGAATTTTTGGATGCCACCACATTACTAACGATTAAAAATTAGTTTATCTATCATTTTGCTTCGAAATTTAAATGCATATAACACATAAGCTATGCAACGGTACAAGAATAGTCATAAAAATATTTATGGGCAATGTTTTGAATCTACTATTTTGAATGAAAACTTTGAAGGTGAGGTTATTCTCCTGCTGCGAATCCCAATGATCCCTTCAGGCTCACTTATTCCATTATAAGTCTGTAATTTTCAATTCGCTTTGCATTTGTCATGACTATTAATAAGGCACAAGGTCAAACAAAGTCGATTTGTGAGTTTAATCTAGAAAATCTGGTCGTTTCACATGGCCAATTATATGTTGCGTTTTCTCGCGTTGGAAAACCGTCAAAATTATTCATTTATACTTCTCAGGAAATGACAAAAATATTGTCCATCAACTCGTATAAAGATCGAATTAAATAACTATACATAACAATTATTTTAAGAAATATTGATGTTATTTGTCATTTATTTCATTTTTTGTTAAATATCCTAATAGTTTGAAGTATAATGCAGGATAACGTCTGTCAGGTCTGCTTGTTTTAAAATAAAAATAAATAAAATAATTTATTATATATAAATACTCTAGTATATATATATACTAACGGACCCGAGAGACGTTATCCTACATGATATATAAAGCGATTAGGATAATAAATAAAATATGAAATGAAAGACAAATAATATAATAATTTCATTATTCATTATTTTGAAATAACTTCAATTTTCTAAAAACAATTCGTTATGCGACACAAATTGATATTTATATTTGTTCCGGAGGACAAAAGATCTTGAGATGGATAACAGGTCATCTATAATATGGTGAATTTGATGTAGAGAGGAACTCAATGCTCATCTGCAAGTGTTATATTCTAATGATTGTCAATGTTGTCATCTTCCAGGAAATGTAATTCGCAATACGCATTTGTGTTTGTCGTACAAAAGCCATTGACTGTTCACAAGTATTGGAAGGACCTATCATTGATCTAGGAACATTAACCAACAATAAACACAGGAACAGGAAGAAATATTCGCGTTGCTTTGGATGGACTGTGTATAATTGGCCTAATGTATTTCCCATAAATCCTTCAATAAATTCGTAAATGCGATACATATATCAAAACAAAGCGTACAAAATAATTAAAAGCATTGAATGAATATATACACTAAATGATTGAAATGAATGAATTTATGCATACACAAAAATTCATTCAAGTTGATCCAGCCGTTTAGTTGCCGTATAATAAATAAAAAAATAAATCCAAATTGGGTTAGATTCACAAATCGTCCCGACAGATATTCTTAAAATTTAATTGATATTATTATTGATATAATATTACTATTATTATTATTTAATATTATATTAAATAAGTATAATAAAGTACAGTATTTAATAAACTACGTAGTTATGTTTCAGTTGTATATCTTATATTATCATTATAAACTTTAAGAGATTTCATAAATAATAAATAAATAAATACATTTTTCAAATTCATCACCATTTGTACAAATTTACATATTATATGAATTGTTCATTGTGAAAATGATTAAAATATTACATACTTTGATTAAGAATTAGGCCTCTTATAACTATTTAACATTTTGTAAAATATGAACAAATTAAATTAACACACATCATCATTTTATTAAAACGCCAGAATAACTAGTAACGATTTAATAACATAGTATTAAGTAAAAATTTTAATGTTTGAATTATTAGATAAACAATATTCCGTTTATCCATTATATTCGACAACATTGGCACATTTTTATAAATTTGATATTAAATATTTATTGTCAGAACAAATTGAACATTACTTACAATTCAACATTTTTTTTTTATCTACGTATGTATATAGGTATTATAGAATTGTTAAAATTTAAAAGTTGTTTAATATTTTTAAATCGTTATAATATTTTAGATTTTGAGCGAAGCGAAGAATGTATTGGTTTTACAATGATGTGTGATTTTTTTTTTTTTTTTTTTTTTTTTTATTCTGTAAACATTTTTACTACCCGAAATAATGCTCCGATTATCACGAATAGGGTATGTTTCCGGTAGCAAAGTGGATCTAGTTGGTACTTTATTTAGGTCATTTTTCGAATTTCTCAAAATTGACCCTAAGCGGTAGAAAAAACTTCAAAAAAATGACGAAAAAACGGCATTTTTCACGAAAAATGAAATTTTGACGAATTCGATTT
>JAIUCT010000029.1:1877101-1890089 GCA_021307375.1 Tetraneura akinire
TGTTTTTATAAATTTTAATAGCCCTTCTACCTCCTTACATCGTTCTTACAATCATATATTTTTCGCAGCTAATGCTTCCCTATTGATTCTATTCTTTAGTTTTCTGTATTTTCTTTCACCAAAATCATCTTGGAATTTTTTGTATTTTCTTCTATCTTCGATTAGTTGAAGTATATGATCATTAATCCAGTGCTTTTTGGTAAAAGGTTCTCTTCTTTTTTTCGTTTCACTTGCTGCCTGTTGTACTGCTTCTTTGATCCTGTTATAATTATTATTAATGGAGTAAGCTTGAGGTACATATTCTAGTTTGTCATTCCTTCATTCTGCTTATATCCTTGCACTTTTTGTGTCTGAGGATCTTTATGTTCCATTTCTTCATAGTCACATCTCTTGGCTTGTCTAATGTCTTGAAAACTATATTACATTTCATCATTAGAAGATTGTGGTCGCTATTAACATCTGCTCCTGGGTGCGTTTTGCATATGTGGATTTGGTTTTTGAATGGTTTCTTTATCATTATATAATCAATTTGGTATCTTGAAATGTCTCCAGGCATTTTCCACGTATATCTTCGTCTTAAAAGTATGTTCTGAAATATATTAGCTATCGACATATCATATTGCTTAGAAAAATTTACTATCCGCTCTCCCCTATCGTTTCTCACTTCAAGTCCATAATGACCAACTGCTTGGCCATCAGCTCCTTCTTCTACTATCGAATTCCAATCATCCCTTTATGATAAATACTTTTGCTAATCTAATTTGTTCATTTATCCCTGCATATACCTCTTCAAATTCTCCATCATTTGCGTTGAATGTTGCATTTACACTTTAATTATTACTATGTTATTACCCTGAGGGTTATTAAAGCAAATCGGTCTTATTATGTGACTTTGTTTATAACCTGATGTCCTCTTTTTCTTGGATGAAACCACTCCAGCTCGGCTGGATTTAATTGGACCATAAATATCCGATATTTGGCCACCTTACTTCTATTACCCCTAGTATATCTATTTTCAGTCTTGTTATTTCTATTTTGATATTTTCCAGTTTTTTGGCTTGGACCATCGTTCTAATATTCTACGTTCCTACATGTTTCTATGGATTATGCTGACTGAAGGCCTGATGAGCTTTGGAACTCTTCCTGTCGGGCCTCATACTTCCAGGAGTACCTGTGCCATTAACATAATCTCTATCTTTATTTCTTTTCATACTGTTCACCCGGAATAATACTAATGAGATGGAATCCTTCTCCTTTCACATCGCAGTTTACGATTCAGTGTTTGAAATATGAACAAACTACCTGCGTCAAATCCTTACGTTGCCGTTAGCTCTGCTACAGATCTCGTCAATAATCGTTAGTTGCGGTTACTGCTGCCCTCTGCTACTTTCTTTTAATCGCCTTTTACGATAAGCAGGAGTTACTGTGTGTCTATTCTTATCCTTGACTTCACAGAGGATTTGGATATTTAGCATCTTGAATTTTAGTTGTTTTGCAAAGACATTGTTGTTTTGGTGTTATGGATTGTATTTTTTTAAAAAGAACCCTTATACGCTTTAAATTTATTAAAAAATGTATTCTATTATTATAAATTATTAATAAGTAATTACAATAATTAACAATTAATATTCCGTGCACTTGAACATTTATAATCGGACTAATACACCATAAATTTCGAGCGTTGTACAAAAGATATTTTATAAATCATTCAATATTTAATACTTATAATAATAAACTAAAATTTGCCAAACATACTCGTATGTAATGATTATTAATGATAACAATGGTGCTTTGTAGTCATGTAGTATAGATATGGATTTATATATTACATACCTTTATTTATCCTATCTTTCTCCTTATATTCGCCTTTAATTTAAAAAAAAAAATTCGTTTATTATTATTATTAATCGTAACAGTAACAAACGGTGTTATTTTTCTAGGTAGTGTTGATAAGTTTAAATAGGAATGAATTCTCATATAATGGGAATTTAATTTAATAAAAATAAAAAATAAATATTATTTTTTTTTTATATACAAAGAAAAAAAATTTCTTTTCGAACTACTTTCTTATCGAAACTATCGACCAACTTACCTATGCCGAATTACGCTACGAATGTGGAGAGTGTTCGCTGCATATGTCTGGGTCGAAGGCTAATCTGCTCATTCGTCTCGATGAACTTTTTGTGTCAACCGATGACATTCCGTTCTCGGTTCATGTTGCGTCACGATAGCCTCCTAGCGATTCCGCGACGAGGAAAGACGAACGGGGTTTGGAGACTCACGATTTGAATGACGTCGAGGACGATTTCGTAAGTACAACAATTAGTTCCATAATAAAACAACTTGACAATGTTTTGTTGATTCCCGACAATGCCAACGACGCATACGTCAGCGTCACACACGACAATTACGGCAATTACATCGCGACAAACGAAATTTACCGATACGGTCGGACATTGAGACGCGTTTCTCAGTGCTCGAAGAGAGCATGTCGTGTTATTTCGACGACCAACGTTAATTAGCGGAGATGATGCGACGTATTGAATTAAATAAGTCAAACATACTGTCCGAAACAACCACGAATTTGCGATTAAATCCGACGAGAACACCGCAAACACTGCCACAACGACACAATACAACACGGGTAGGCAAAAATATGCAAGTTTAGTATAACCATGATAATTCACGACTACAGTAGGTACGATGAGGTATGACGGAGGATAACGGCCCTGAGTTTGTCTCTAACGAGATGCTAAGCGCGTTGGAACGTTAAGGTGCAGAGAGTGGACGACACCGACTTACCACCCCCGAGCGCATCCAGTCGAGTGACGTAATCAGGAGCTGAAGAAGAGCATGCGCGCGCTCTTAATCAATGAAAAACACAGCTCATGGCCCCCAAATTATTCGCGATCTGGAATAGGTAGATTGACCAGACAGATTTTCCACCCTTGGTCATGGTCCTTTGCAGAGAGGGGAAAAGACTGGGGGATTGGGAACTGTCACGGAAACTACGCCCACTGATCTAGGAGATTAATATGAACAGGCCAGGTAAGGAACTAGGCATTCTGAAGGGTACACCGACAAGCGGTCCTCAAAAGTCTAGGTTTTCTGTGGGGATGTAGTCTTTTACAAAGCTTTCACGCGGGTTTCGCACAGAAATGGTGGGGATACGTGAGGTTGGACAAGCTGGTCGGAAAGGGTGTATTCCTAACTGAGCAACTACCGCCAAAAAATTTCAAGTCTACGCGATATATATTCGACGACACAGTCTGCGATAATCAATGTAGATAATAATTGTAACGTGTACGATATTCGTTCTCCATCACAATTATATTTTATATATCCATATTGTAATATAGTACTTTTGAATATTATACTTGTGATTTTGTGAGTGAATTATTACCCATGCTTCCATATGGGGTACTACACGTGTGTTTTTTTTTCCTCCATTCTGACGTACTACCTTCACATCACACCACCCCGTCGAGCAACACACCGGAACAAATTACAGATAGCCGCCAACGCATGCATGGATGACGAGATATTGGCAATTGCATTCAAACAAACAAACACAACTCAAAATAATAAAGAGTTATTAATAGGGAGTTACCTAATTCATCGCTTAAATAATAATCCATTTTGCATAATAATATGTTAAACATTATTTATTATCAAGGCTCGGCAAGTTAATGAAATTTTATAATTCAGTTAAGTTAATTTAATTTATAAAAATTAGAATAAGTTTAAAGTTAATATTAAAAAAATATACATATTAATTTATTTAAGTTAAAATTTAAATCTAAAAATAAATTAACTTATTAACTTAAGTTAAGTTAATTAAAAAAAAATTCATCTATAATGATTAAAATTTATGTAGATAAAACCAATTTGACCAATTTGTAGATAATGAATATGTTGAAATATATAAATACCAACAATATCATTCTAAAAAGAAATATATATATATGGTAAGTGTGTGGGTAAAGTAAAATACAAGAACACTAAACCAATATAGGTAATAATTTAAACTGTATATTGTAATATAACAAAATGACAAATGAAACTAGAGACGTCGCGGTAAGGTACTGACTCGGTACTGACTGACTCGGTCTGGTTGTGGCGCTTTATATAGGCAGTAGAATGTTCTCGAGGTAGCGAGAGACGGCGCACGAACATTCTAGAACGCTCCACCCGACGCGCGGCAATTATAGCTACCTGCCGCGCGGCGCGAGCATCCCAGAATGTTCCCGGCGCTCGCCACATCACCCCCCTGGGAAGTGTGTTGCTATGCTTGAAAAAAAATTGGTAAACCGGACACGTCGTCCTGATCGAGTTGTTACCGTAGGTCTGTTCGTGGAAGACGCATCATCAATGGAAGAGTTGGGAAATTCTTCTTCGGCTGTTATTTTTGGAAAGCGTTGAGTTAATTTGGACGGGTTTGTGATGAAGTAAGCCGGTTTAAGGCGGTCAATAGACACGGTCGTCTTCTTGTCTTTAACCAAAATATCAAAAGTCTTGTCACTACGAGTAAGAACAGGATGAGGTCCAGTGTAAGGTGGTTGGAGAGAGGTTCGAACCAAATCGGTGCGTAGCATGACATGAGTGCATGTTGCTAGATCCTGATGAACAAAAATGCGACTTCTTGAGTGACGTGATGCTGGAACGGGACGAAGTTTGGAAATAACGTTCCGGAGATTCACCACAAAATCTGAAGGTTCAGGAGAGATTGAGCAAGGAGATAAAAACTCACCAGGGACTCGCAATGTCTCTCCGTACACTAGTTCTGCGACTGATGATTTGAGATCAGCCTTCCAGGCAGTGCGTAGACCAAGGAGCACTAAAGGTAGAGCGTATGACCAGGAAGAGTCTTCATGGCACATAATGGCAGCTTTAAGAGAGCGGTGCCAACGTTCAACAAGACCGTTTGACTGTGGGTGATAACTAGTTGTTCTAGACAAGGAAATACCGAATAGTTTGGCTAGTGACTGGAAAAGCTGAGATTCAAATTGTCGTCCTCTGTCCGTAGTAATTTGAAATGGAACGCCAAAGCGCGCAATCCAGGAGAAAACGAGTACTTTAGCAACAGTTTCAGCAGTTATGTCTTGCAAAGGTGTAGCTTCTGGCCATCTGGTGTACCGATCTATTGCAGTTAAACAGTATCTGAATCCATTCGAGTAGGGAAGAGGACCGATTAAGTCGATGTGTACATGTGCGAAACGGACTGGTGGAACAGTAAAATTACCAAGTGGCGCAGAAATGTGTTTAGAGACTTTGCTTCGCTGACATTGAAGACAGGAACGAGACCAATTTCGACAGTCTTTGTTCATTAATGGCCAAACAAAACGTTGGGAAACTAAACGTCTTGAAGTATTTGCTCCAGGATGGCTGAGGCCGTGAATATTATCAAAGACTTGACGTCTGAAGTTAGGCGTCAAGTACGGGCGAGGATTATCACTGCTTGTATCACAATAAAGAGATTCATCGTATCCAGGAATAGGGACTTTAACAAGGCGGAGAACTGAACCGTGATCTAGAAGGTTTCGGAGTTCCGGGTCAGTTTCTTGACTACGTGCCAGAGCTGAAAAGTTAATTGGTGTTGAAACTGATTCAATGCGTGACAGTGAGTCAGCGACTATGTTGTCCTTTCCAGAAACGTGCCTTATGTCAGTTGTAAACTGGGAAATAAAGTCTAAATGGCGAAATTGACGCGGTGAACATTTGTCGTTTTTCTGAGCAAAAGCAAACGTGAGAGGTTTATGATCCGTAAATATAGTAAAATGACGGGCTTCAAGCATGGGTCGGAAATACTTGATAGCTTCATAGATAGCATAAAGTTCACGGTCATAAGTACTCCATTTATGTTGGGAAGGATTTAACTTCTTCGAAAAGAAAGCTAAAGGCTCCCAAGATTGCTGAGATTGCTGTTGGAGAGACGCACCAATTGCATACTGGCTAGCATCGACGAAAAGTGCTAAGGATACTGAAGTATTTGGATGCGCCAGGAGTGTAGCATTGGAAAGTGCTGTCTTGCAGTCGTTGAAAGCTGATATTAATTGCGATGTCCATTGAACAGGAGTTGAGCCTTTCACCTTTGGGCCCGCTAAGATGGCATTAAGAGGTGATTGAATATCAGCGGCATGTGGCAGGTGTCGTCGATAGAAATTGAGCATTCCTAAAAACTGACGAAGTTGTCGGACTGTAGAAGGCTGAGGAAAAGTCTGAATAGCTTTGACTTTATCTGAAGTCGGACGACATCCAGAAGAAGTGACTACGTATCCGAGAAAAATGACTTCGGACACACCTAGCACACATTTGCTCTGGTTAACGACAATTCCGTAGTCAGAGAAACGCTGAAAAACTGTCCTCAGGTGTTCTTGGTGATCGTTTTCATTACGAGAAAACACCAAGATGTCATCTAAGTAACCGAAACAAAATGGTAGATCGCGAAGAACGTTGTCAATAAAACGTTGCCAGGTTTGGGCTGCGTTTCGAAGGCCAAAAGTCATGAAATTGAACTCGAATAAACCAAATGGGGTTGTGATTGCGGTCTTTGGAATATCATCAGGAGCGACTGGAATCTGGGTAAACGCTTTTGCACAATCAATGACACTGAAAATGGTACAACCATGAAGAGCGTACGAAAAATCGAGAAGATGACGTACTGGGTACCGGTCAGGAATAGTTCGCGCGTTGAGAGCCCTATAGTCACCACAAGGGCGCCAACTATTTTCCTTTTTAGGCACGAGATGGAGTGGAGAAGCCCAGGGACTCTCTGACCGACGTGCAATACCATCACGAACCATCGCTTCAAACTCAGATCGGGCGATTTTCAGACGATCTGGGGCGAGACGGCGAGCACGGCAGTGGACTGGTTGGCCAGGGGTGGTTCTGATATGATGCAGCGTAGCATGGCGAACATCTCGAATAACTCCCGGTGGACGAATGATGTCCGGGAATTTAGTAAAGATATCATTGTATCGTATGTTACCACAAATGACCTTGACATGAGGAACAGAAGAATTGACAAAGGTACCTCGAGTAGTCAGTGTCGTGACATTGTCGATGAGACGTTTGTGTCGAATGTCGACCAGGAGATTGTAGTAAGACAAGAAGTCTACTCCGATAATTGGATGTGTAACATCGGCAACCACAAAACGCCATGAAAAATCTCTTCGGAGGCCTAGGTCGAGATGGAGCTGGGTCCAACCATAGGTAGGAATAATAGATCCGTTTGCAGCGTATAGCTCATAAGTAGTGCGTTGTCGAAGCCCTTGCAAAGAAGAGCGTGGGACAACACATAAATCGGAACCGGTATCTATTAAAAATTGAAGCTTACTTTTACGGTCGGAAACTTGGAGGCGGCTGGGTGGTTGCGGACAGACGCTAGCCGCCATTAGGCGCTGCCCTGTGCGTTTTCCGAAACGAAAGAGCACGGGGTTGTGCATCTTTTGGCATGTTCCCTGTATCGGCGGTGATACCAACAAACAGATTCGGTGGACATATTTCGACGACGAGGACTAGGTGAACGGGTACGCATGTTAGAACGTTTCATATTCAGAGACGAACGACCAGTTGCTGTAAGGGCTGCTATCTGATGTGTGAGTTTATCAATACGTGCTGTGAGACTGGTCATCTCATTAGACGGTGAAGTAAGAGCCACGTGAGCCTGCGGTGTTACCTCGTTTACTGTATCGGCGAGTTTTGCTACGTCATCAAGAGGAGCGTTCCTTTGGGTAGCTATAACAGCTTGAATATGGGGAGGTAAACGATTTGACCACAAAGTACGCAAGAAATCCTGTGGAATTGAGGAACCACCAAGATTTGCGAGATGACGCAAAAATTGGGATGGCTTCCTGTCACCGATTTCTTCGTGTGTTAAAAGCTGGCGGACACGTTGCTCTTGTGAAGAAGTTAGGCGTTCGATTAATTCAGTTTTCAGTTTATCAAACTTACCGGTTTCCGGTGGATTGGAAACTATGTCTTTCACTTCTTTAATAACAGGACCGTCGAGTTGTGAAATAGCGTAATAATATTTGGTGGAGTCTTGAGTAATGTTAGCTAAAGCGAATTGAGCTTCAAGCTGTGCAAACCATACCGCGGGATCTTCAGGCCAAAATAGTGGAATTTTGATTCCAACGCGAGAGATGTGCGGAACGTCATTAACAGGTGCGTTTTCCATTGTCGAGGTCACCACTATGGTATGTGTGTGGGTAAAGTAAAATACAAGAACACTAAACCAATATAATAATTTAAACTGTATATTGTAATATAACAAAATGACAAATGAAACTAGAGACGTCGCGGTAAGGTACTGACTCGGTACTGACTGACTCGGTCTGGTTGTGGCGCTTTATATAGGCAGTAGAATGTTCTCGAGGTAGCGAGAGACGGCGCACGAACATTCTAGAACGCTCCACCCGACGCGCGGCAATTATAGCTACCTGCCGCGCGGCGCGAGCATCCCAGAATGTTCCCGGCGCTCGCCACATATATAATTTTTTTGTAGATCATATATTATTTATAATATTAATTAATATAATACAATAGATAGTATGTACAATACTATAAAACAACATAATTGATAATACAGTAGTTACTTTATTCAAATTATGTATTAAAATAATTGTTATATTTCAATAAAAGAGACATTTCAAAATTTTTATCAGATATAGAGCCTCTTCTTTTGTCAAAATGCTAACCTCCGGCTCAGTCCGGCACTAAATAATCGCTCTACAGGAGCAGATGATGGAATTGCTATATTATAATATATAAATGCATCTTTTAATGACAATGGTAAATCAAAAATTTTCAAATATTTATTAATACATGGCCATTTTGGTGAAACATTTGTATTAATTTCAGTTCAGTCTTTCGTACCGGACGGTTGTGTTTCTACTCAGTGCGCTTTTAATACGTAAATAATTGGGTATTAAATTTAATCTTTCAGTTACAGTGCGCTTTAATTGGGTATAAAATTTAATCGTTCGTAGTTATCAAATATCGAGTATCGGCGTTATTGCTTCTTTTATTCAATTCGTACAATAATATTTAAGTCACTATGTCTACAGAGTGTGTAAAATGTCATGACGCGTTAATTCATAATGACGATTCAATTATTTGTTCGGTATGTAATGGCAAATTTCACTTTTATTGTGCTGGATATAATGAAAATTCATTTAAAAAATTGTCAAGGAATACTAAAATGAGATTTGTCTGTAATAATTGTAAAGCGGTTGGACCTATTATTATTAATTTCTTGACTACTAGCCATAATTTAATACTATAATAATATATGATAATATAATATACGAGATAATATATAATAATAATAGGTACTAAACTTTCAAAATGAGCTAACGTGCGTGGCCGACAATATCGTTATGACGAACAAAACACAAAAGTATAAATTGGGAAAATTGTCATTTTCATTTTACAATAATTATTATTGTAATTTATAATTTTATCGTATTTCGAGAACATTAAATACAAAGTCCATCTAATTCAAAAAGGATAAGCCGTTTTATAGACGTACAATCTTTCGCGCGTGCTTGAAGTGGACGTTATTATTACTTTTACACACACATCATTAATTATTATATACGGGCGATATGAAAAAAAATAATAGAAAATTAATGTTAAATAGGTAGGTATACTAATAATATATTTTAACATCTTAGAAATAATTTATTGAATAATATGCACAATTAACGATTGTATATAGTATATACTATATACCCATATAAGTTTAGTACGAGTATTTCATAGATAGGACAATAGGTAATTTATAAATTTTGATTATTTAATAATATTTCAACTGACTGAAATCAATGGAAATAATTTTAAAATATCTCCAAACTGTATTTCTAATAAAATAATTCGAAATAAACAGAAGAGCACAAGACACATGCAGTGATATAGTAGTAATATTGGACATTGTCACATTGACGTATTATTTTTAAAATAAAACATCGGTAGAGTTTAAAAATCAACTTAACTGAAAAATATATTAGTTAGTTAATAGATAATTAATAAAAGGAATCCGTTAAGTTAATAATATAAAATATGTAACTCGTTAAGTTAAAAAGTTAAATAATTTTTAACTTTTTAACTTAACTTAAACTTATTAACGTGTTAATGCCCAGCCTTGTTTATTATTATATTAAATGTAAATATATTTTTTTATAAATACTCAGTTGCTTTTTTTCAATTCTTAAGAGGACGTCATACCGAAACGTGAACGCATGTAATACATCATAGAATGCGCTTTCGATACTTTTGTGGCGGCGCAAGCACGCGACAAACGCACATAACTCAGCTAATATGAGCCTTGCTATCTATCAAATTGAGAGCGCGATTTATTGTTTCATGAACCTTCATAGTGTTTAGAACGTTATGTTTGTATAGTAGGTACAAAGTACAGACCTAGTCGTTGCAGATAGATTGGTATATACTCCATTCCAAATGAGATTGAAAAAAATCGCGCAGCAGCGTTTCCTTAGGTCTGCTGCATTGGCTACAGTCATCGGTATCTGTCGCTACTCGTCGCAGTCAGTCGGCCGACGAAGCGCTCCGCCGTGTATACCGATGGTTAAAATAACAATATTAAAATACAATATAAAATACCTGACACCTGTTTTTATATATTAATATTGCCCACTCGCACGTATTATTATGTCGCATTCATGCCATTTCGTTTATTTTGCATTAAAATGTTTTTACCACCGAAGATCTTACTATTTTATTGTAAATTATTTACATTAATCTGTACCGATACATAGTTATTTTTGTTTGAATAATATTATAATACTCATATTCATATTTACAAAAATGAAAAATACTTTTATTACAAAATATATACATTTCATTATTATTTAAAAAATATTAAAAAATGTTATATTTACATATTATTTACATATATTACAAAAGTCATATTTACATGTTATTTACAAGTATTACAAAAGTCATATTCACTCCGAATCAGAATCAGATGACGATGTATCTCCGTCCAATTGCAGTCTTAAATCCGTGATTTCAGCGGTCATGACCTCGTCAATGACGAAATCGATGTCGTAAAATTTTTTTTCCTCTTTTTTGGTGTGTCGTATAAAATTAGTCCACATATTTGAGTCTATACGGTCCACGCCTTCTATTAATAATTTTTTAACATCCTCAAGTTTGTATGAAGTGTTATTCATACGGACGTAGTTCTTAACCGACGACCAAGCCAGCTCTATGGGATTGAGCTCGCAATGATATGGCGGCAATCTTAAAATTGTAATATTGTGGGCTTTGGCTAGCTCGTCGATTACATATTTTTCGTGCAGTGGTTTCAGACGTTTCACCATGTCCAAGAGTTCAGCGATAACCATAGGTCTGTCTATAACTGCTCCCTTATCCGTTAACCACTTTATTATATCAGCCTTGAGAGTACGCGATGTCGGGGCTTTGTCGAGTTTCACGGAATGGTACGACGCATTATCCATTACGACAATGGAATTTGGTTTTAGCCGTGGTAAAATTTTCTCCATCCACTCGCGAAATGTGTCACCATTCATTTCATCATGGTAATCACTTGTATTTTTTTTTGACTCAAAACATAATAGGCCATCGGGAACAAACCCGTCTTCCGAACCGATGTCGAGAACAATAAGCCGTTTTCCTTTGCCCGAAGGATTTACACTACCTGTTGTTAATTCTTTTTGAAAGGCGTCGTGGGCTGACTTTATTGTTTTGTCGACCCATATTTTGGACGTACACTCGCCAGCATTGACCCACGTCTCATCCAGGTAATAAATATGTCGACCTTCTTCACGGTATCGTTCAATACCCAACAAATACCGTCTGCGCCACAAAACTAATTCATTTCTCTCTGTTAGAGCACTGTTCCTATTCCGCTTAATATAACGAAAATCCAATGCTTTTAACAGGCGAAATAAATTAGTGCGTGATATCAGTGGTAAAGTATCATCAGCAGACACGGCTTGATGTACTTTGTCCACAGTTGGAATTTCACGCCTTCGCCAAATCTTATGGACGTGCATACGTACTGCATTTTTGTCGAATTCGTCGAAATTGTCCAAAAAACTTTTTTTCGCACGTGTCAATTTTGGAACGGTCACCGTCTTAGTATCCTTATATTCCTTAAGAATTTTGTAAACCGACGTTTTACCAATCCCCATGGAATCCGCAATCAAATGTGTTAATTTATAAAACGGCATATTTGGATATTTGCCCACATTTGTTTTATACACATTTATTATAGCGATTCTTCGCTGTTCGTCAATAACCTGAAATCAGAATATATTATTTTATTACTATATTTCGGTAAACAATTTCGAAAAAAAAATTGAAAACAAAAATGTTAGTGTTGAGTTACTTGTCAAATTATTAATATAACAATAAAATACTTAATTTTTACAAAATATTTTGTATTTATTTTAACAAATACGTATTTCGAAAATAATGATTTCATATAAAACATAAACGTAATAATTGTTTTTATGATACTCACTTTTCCGTTTTTATTTCTTTTGATTGGTGATATGAATTCTCCTTCATCGCTGCTTGACATGTTTTCAAATAATATTAAAATGTAAAACACAAAAAAAAAAACAAGACAAAAATGTCAAATACAAAAAAAAATGCCGAACGCAGTATATTGCACTGATCAGTATTATAATCGTAGTTCGTACGCAGGTAGGTGGGTAATGAGTAAAAAGTGTTCGCGGCTTCACTCTGTATACAACAACGTTTTGCAAATTCGGCGACAATAGCGCTCGCCGCTGGCAAATAATGTGACGTAGCAGCGCAGTACATTACGCGTTTTTAGTGCCGATTTTTTCAATCTCATTTGGAATGGAGTATAGCAGCGTACTTCACGCACTGGTATGAGGAAGAAAAAAAATTCTATTTATAATATACAAGCTGTTGTTAACGACGTGAAAAACACGCGCGTTGTGATTTTCAACTAATTTCGAGTGAACTCTAG
>JAIUCT010000029.1:1900089-1920903 GCA_021307375.1 Tetraneura akinire
ATTTCAATATTCCACCGATATTCAAAGTTCAATCGTCTTATTCGAATCGTTTCATGGTGTCTCCGATTTATTTATAACTCGTCTCATAAAGAAGGTAAGAAAACTGGGCCGTGTCAACCAGAAGAAAGTACGTATGCTACCTGCTGCATAATTCGTGCAGTACAAGCCTCGTGAAATCGTGGAATTGAAGGCGACAGGTACAGTGTCGTCAAAGAGTAATATTTTTCGACTTTCGCCATACCTGGACGACATTGGTATTATCAGAGTAGGCGGCCGTTTGAAAAATGCCGAGTATTTGGATTGTTCTCAAAGGAACCCTATGCTTCTTCCACCAAAGAGTTACGTTACCAAGCTAATTTTTCGAGATGCACATGAGCTTTCGCTGCACGGTGGTCCTCAAATGATATTATATCATGTTCGCCAACGATTTTGGCCTATTCACGGTCGTAATATGGCTCGCAAGGTTGCATTCGAATGCGTTACGTGCTTTCGCTTAAAACCGATAATTTGTCAGCCTATAATGGGTAATTTGCCAAAGCAAAGGATTGAACCGAGTCGACCGTTTGCCGTAAGCGGCGTTGATTATGCAGGGCCGATGATGATAAAAAACAGTTTACGTCGCAACGCTACTCTTTCTAAGGGATATATATGTTTATTTGTTTGCTTTGCTACTAAAGCGGTTCATGTTGAATTGGTAGGAGATCTAACGACAGCGTCCTTCATAAGTGCGTTAAGAAGATTTTGTGATCGACGAGGAAAATGTACAGATATCTATTCAGATAACGCAAAAAATTTTGTGGGAGCAAATCGACAGTTGATGGAATTAAGTCAATTAATGCAAACAGAAAGCCATCAAACCGCTGTACAAAATGTGTTAACTGAATCGGGTATACGCTGGCATTTTATCCCTCCGAGATCTCCACATTTTGGGGGTCTCTGGGAAGCCGCCATTAAATCAATGAAACATCATTTATTGCGTGCATTAGGCAATTCTCATTTTACATATGAGGAATTGAACACTATTTTAATTAGGGTAGAAGCTTGTCTGAACTCCCGTCCTTTAACCCCTCTTTCCACCAATCCTTCTGACCTGGCACCCTTGACGCCCGGCCATTTTCTCGTGGGCGAGGCTTTGTCCGCATTGCCGGAGCCAGATGTAACAACCACACCTATGAATAGGTTAAATAGGTGGAGAAGAGTTCTGCAGGTTTCCCAGCAAATATGGAAAAGATGGAAGATAGAGTACTTATCTCAACTTCAGGAAAGAAGTCGTTGGGCCAATTCTAAGGGTCCTAAATTCAGCGTGGGTTCAATAGTACTTATTAAAGACGACAATTCACCTCCCTTAAGATGGAAATTAGGACGTATTTCATCATTATATACAGATAATGATGGTGTATCCCGTGTGGCCACGCTGCAGACTTCCCAAGGTCAATATCGTCGAGCCGTTCGGTATTTATGTCCATTACCTTTTGAGGGAAATGATAATTACAATGATTCCTAATCCTAGTCTTTAACAGTTAGTTCCTAATGTAATTGTGTATTTTTATTTTCTATTTTTGTACGATGTTTGAATATCCGATTAATTATTATATTCCTCATTCCCTGTTATATGCGTTGTTAAAAAAAAAAAAATGTGTTTTATTATTTCCTTATTTCATTTATATTACTTAATAATTATATTTATTTAAATTTTATTATTTATACCTATATGTTTATAAAAATATGTATTGGATTTTTATAATATTTGTTATAACAATAATAACTGTATAAATTCTATTTCCATTTTGATAAAATATGTTTATGTAAATTCTATATTATTTATCTGTAATTATATTAATACTATGTTAAACAATTGTTTAAGGCGGGCGGTATGTTCGATATCGATCGATGTTTCCGCTATAGCCTGTGGGTTTTTTGAATTATGATTGATATTATTATTATAGTAATTACATATTTGATTGTAGAAATTATTAAGTTTAGTATGTGTTCGTCGTTCAACTGCGAACTACTCGCGTCGCGACATTATTATGTCGATTAATAAAGAAAAATAATTTAATTAATACAATTTTATTTGTTTTAATTGTTTCGAATATTTCGTAAACCTATACAGTCCACAATACCGTACAGTAATATTGAATTTTCGAAAAAAAATTTAAATTTATATTAGAATGATTACTATTTATTTCACTAGTTATATTTTACTAATATATGTAATTATAATTTAAATTTATTGCGCGAATGAAATTTTGATATTTCTTTGTATTTTTCAACATTTATATAATTTTTATGTTAGGTAATTATTCATTATCAAAAAATTTAATATTATTTACTGTCAGGATCATTGTTAGGGCCATTATTATCTATATTAAATTTTGTAAAATTAGATATAATTAAAATGTGGTATAATACGAGTATTTATTATACGTAATAAATATATACCTAATTTTATTTATATACAACTTTTCTCATATTAGTAAACTACTACTCGTAAATTTAGTTACGACTAACAAGTATAATTTGTTTATGTATATAAGTATAATCAGTGGCGTATCCAGAATTTTTTTAGGGGGATCACATACTATTTTAAATACTATGTACTAGTGTACTACACTATATAAAAAAAAAAATTATAAATTATGAATTAATATTTAATTATATTTTATAGACACATAATTTATTTATATTTTCAATTAGTGATTAAATATAATTGTATATTTGTATAATAAAAATACATTGCCACATTCCAAATTTCAGATTCGTAATAATTTGTATCATAAATAGTTGTTACCTACTTAATATAATATCATATTATAATGCGATTGTATATTGTGATGAAAAAAAAGTCTTTAGAAATATTGTTTAAAAAATACGGTCAAGGGCGGCCATGGCCCTTGTGGCTCCTGGATATACCACTAAGTATAATTAAATTATTCATTATAACCAGGAATAACCCTAATATACAATTTAAAAGTATTGTATTATTTCTAAATTTTTAACTATATAGTATTGTTTAACTTTATTTTCAAAAAAAGTGTATATTGCAATTAAAATTTTTTTTTTATTGTAGTTTAAACACAGATGGTATATAAAATAAACTAGATAGCGGACGATCGTTTACATGGTGTTAGTGAAAGATTGTTGCTGCCTCGCTGGAGTCATTTATACTAACGATGACACGGTCGTGTATCACGCCTGTCATATTCCACCCGTACACTCCGTCGGCCTACAATTCGAGAGTACGTACCTGTGCGATACACTACCCGTAAGTTTAAAACAGTTCATTTGAACTTATATTTTATTTAAAACATTATTTATTTAATCTTACGTGGTTTTGTGTATTGATGCAGGGAGTCGTCTACGGGAACCCAACGTGAACGCAACAGAAAATACAATACAATAGTTCATTTGAACTTATTGGTTTATTTAAAACAATTAGTATTTTGTATTTCCTATTGTGCACAAACTCGTTACGTCATTACGTGCTTAAATCTTCTTAGTATTTACTAAGATGGACAGGGCACCAGCGCCAGTCAATATTTGGCCAGTAGCGACCCGTACGCCGACATCGGAGTGAAAAGGCCCGCAGAAACAATGCGCGCACGACGTCGGAATACCAACTACTTTCAGGAAATCCGAATGGCGCGCCGTCGATCGTGAGGATGCAGTGGCCGGCCAAGAAGCTGAGGTCGGTGGATAAGCTGAAGCCAACAGCAAGGGCGTCGGCAACAAGGAAGCGGCTTCGGCGAAAGAGGCGAAGTCACCTTCATCTATACCACCGCCACCAAAGTAGCTGACAACGGTGTCGGGGCAGCCAGAGTTGGACCCACCAACTCCAACATATGCGACCAGTATGACCCGGAAAGCGACCGGCGACGAAGCAATGGAGTTCTTATCCGAGCAATAACGGGTATAGGGAGTGAAGCAGGGTGGAAACTGCCCATTCCCACCCACAAACCTTCAGAGTTCTAAGTATCCGAACGAAGGGGTGGCTTTACGATGGAGTGATCTCACGTAAAGCCACATAATACCTTTTGCTCAAACCATGGGAGTACGGCTTAGATGGGGGAGAGATTACACGGTCGTGTATACGCCTTTCATATTCCACCCGTCCACTCTGACGGCCTACAGTTCCTATTAGCTTATTAAGACAGGACTACCCGAATTATATGCGAATACCAGTTTGAGGAAAGTTACGTTTAGTGACGGCGATGATGATCGGTGCCACCGCCACCGCTGCCTGCTAATTAGTCG
Source organism: Tetraneura akinire (assembly GCA_021307375.1). NCBI lineage: Eukaryota > Metazoa > Arthropoda > Insecta > Hemiptera > Aphididae > Tetraneura > Tetraneura akinire. The sequence continues at coordinate 1,904,344 of JAIUCT010000029.1, forward strand.
TCATACGATATTTGAGCTTGTGCTTTGCGTACTTACAAAATAATATTTAATATTATTTTCTTATTAAAACGTTCATTTGAACAATATTGTTTTATTTTATAACATTGTGTGTTGTCATAAAATATTATATATAAATAATTGTAGTATTTACTACTATACAATTATTTGATTTAATAAAAATTATATATGTATATATTCAGATATTTCTTATTTAACCTAACCGTTCACCTTACGTCAACAACAACGAAGCAATAAACATTGCATATTAAACATATTACATTGTAATACAAAATTGATAACGATTCTGAACGAGTACGATATGATAGAAACAAATGTTAAATACACCTATGTCTATGCGTGTAATAGGAATTTTGGAGTTTACTATTTTATAATTTTTTTTAAAGCGAATGATATATCTAATTAGTTAAAGTAATTGCTTTAATAAAACAATTTTAATTGTATTTATAAATTTTTGTACCTATTTTTATTAAACTATAAACATACATTTATTATATATTATAAGAGATCTGTGATTTAAATTTAAAATATTTAAGTAATAACTTATAAGTATGACATCTTCGTTTATCAATGTTCGTAGTTATTATGTTTAGAGTTTATACGGTTCTTATATAATTATATTATCAGGTTTTTTTTTACCATGTTGGCAAATGGCGCCAGTGACACAGTATTAGACTATCAGACACAGATATCTGTGGTTCTAATGATCGTCTGCTATCTAGTTCATTTATACATCTATGAGTTTAAATTATAAAATTGGAAAAATGCTTAATATGCTGTTGTGAGTGGTGTACAAAAGTAGAGTGAACGGTGCTGTATTTAAATTTGAATTGAATGATATCCCTTTGAAAAAAAATATTTAGTGCATAATTCTGTCAATATGTGATGTAAAATAACGACGAATATCTAATAAACATCAGACAAGTTACTATATCTTTGACTAATTTATTATAAAATATTTTATGATAACTTAGGAAATATTGAACTTAGAGACATGAAACTGTGTACCTTATATAAGTAAGTCATAAAATTTTTAACCTCTTAGTATGATATCTTAATTTGAATGTTATTATAATACTTATATTATCAGACTGAAATTATCTCTGAATAGTTTATTTTGAATGCAATTGTTCCAGAGGCTTGGCTCGATGGAACGGTGGTATGGATTAATGAGGTGTATTTATAGACAGAATAATAACAAATATATACCTATATCCTATATATATATATATATATGTATGAGGAAAAGGAAATATATATTATATAAAACACGGGTTCTCAACCTGGGGGGCGCGCCCCCCTAGGGAGGCGTGACAAAATTTCAGGGGGGGGGCGTGAAAATGAATATTTTTTTTTTTGTGCAAATAAATTCATTTAATATTAAAACAACGTCATTGAAGTTGTATTCATATTAATCCAATAACCAACATTAATGTATATTTTATAAATATTATGCATACATCAATTTTATAGTAGTGAGGGGAGGCATGAACTCATAAAATAGTTTGAAAGGAGGCGTGGACCTCAAAAGGTTGAGAACCCATGATATAAAACAATAACATTATGGTAACGTTTGAACAATATATAAAATAAAACCAAAATTATATTATGTTCGTGTGATTATTGTACAAGGGGTTTGAGTATATAAGAAAATGTGCTGTCACATGTTTGGCGTATATTGTTGAATACGTCATCGCATCATTTACGAAAGTCGACGTTGAACGTCGAAATAATGAGACACGCTCAACCACGAGTACCAACAAACGCATTTCGAGGTCAGAGTGCGTTGCCGAATTACGTTTATCGCGACGTATTTGTCACGCAACGCACAGTAGTAAGTACATGTATAATGTATAAATATTGTTAGCATAAAATTAATCACTATTTATAATTATTTTAGGTAACTACTAATAGCTTATTCTCAATACTTAAAAATAAAAACAATAATATATTAATACAAGTAATAAAGTATGTTAATTTTGAATAATTTATTAAATTAATATTATAATGTTTAGTAAGTATTTATAAAATTAGCTTGTTTTGTTTTGCTAATATATTTAATTATTATTTTAATCTTGTAACAAATGTATTATTATCTTTTTAAATTTGTCAAAATTTGTACAACATTTCGACATATAGCATATCGGTACCTATTAAAAATATTATATTCATGCCAGAATAAATTTAATATTACTTACTTATATATTGAACCGCAATTTTATGAACTATATAAATTTGTGTATAATTATAATTCATGAAATAATTAAGATGTCATCACATTTTTTTAACATAAATTAAAAGCACAATTAAAATAAGTTATTAAACACAATATATGAATTCTCTTGTGAGATAATCATTAAATAGTAATTTTTAGTCAATACGTATTCATCTATAATATATATATATATATATATATTTTTTTTTTTTTTTATTGGAAAATATTACAATCTGTATACTTTATACAATAAGTAAATTTGTTGGACAATATGTTACAACACATGGATATCGTGCAAGAAGAAAGAGTCCATTGACACCACTTCAAGAAAAAAAAAAAAAATAATTTAAATAAAATTCGTTCTACAATGAGTTAGAGAAGGTTTCTAGGCCCGTTTCTCTTAAGTCGACGTGATGGGTTAATAGGGTTAAAGGGATTATGGATATTAGATATTAGGGGGTTAGGGTGGTTTTGTGTGTCACCGTGGAATTTTTTAAAATAGCAAGTAGCAAGTTCAGGAAGTGTTAGAATTTTTAGATCTTTGTGGAGAGTGTGGTTACTAATATACCATATTAGTATTACATATGTAATTATTCGTAGGTTAATTGATTGGAAGGATTGTAGGATAGAAATATTTGATTTTTTCGCGGATTCCCAGAGTTGAATACCGTAAGACATGACTGGGCTTTTGTTTTGTTTATATATTAGTAGTTTTGTATTAAGTGCATATTAAAACGGAGAAGATGTCTCAGGGAATGAAGACCAGGGTCGCATTTAAGGGGGTACAACGGGTACAATTGTACCGGGCGGCAAATTTTTAGGGGGCTGCTATAGTTTTAACGTTTTAAGGTAGTAAAGAGGTACATTATAATATTATGATGGAAAGAAAAATAAATTATTTAATTATTTAAAACCGTTTTATCCTTTAAACATATCGCGCATGCTGCAATTATAATCACGGTTCATTTTTTATAATTTCAGTTACCATAGATTATTTAATTTTGTTTGAAAGTATTTAAAAGTAATTATATTAAAGTGTATATTTTATATTTTCACGGGGGATGGAGAAAAATACTCCAACATATCTCTCTAAAATACGCCTATTCTTGAAACAGTAGAACGGCAGTCGTATACGAATAATCGAACATTTTCTTAGAAAACGATTATTCATACATGACCGCCGTTCTAATGTTTCAATAATATGCCCATGATGTGGAGGGGCGGTGAACGATTAAATTTGTACCGAACGACAAAATCTTAAATGTGGACCTGATGAAGACGTAGGTTTAATGATTTTCATTTGTTTTTTATGTGGTAGGCCCACTTTAGTTTTTTGTCTAAATGGATACCTAAATATTTAGTGTTATCATTTTGTGGAAATATGTTGTTATTTATCGATAAGGGAGGGCCGTTGTTGAATCGGAGAGTAAATGATACGTTGATGGATTTTTCTTCGTTAATTTCTATTCTCCCCAATTTGAATCATATTTGGAGTTTGTTGAGATGATCTTGGAGTGATTTTGTTGAAGAGTTAGATTCGGTATTGGATGATAATATGGCAGTATCATCTGCAAACGTAGCGAGATGTGTGCTATTTGAGTGCGGAATGTCTGAAGTAAATATATTATAGAGGGTTGGGACTAGGATTCTTCCTTGAGGTATTGGTGAATTAATAGGATGAATGTTGGACGTTTCATCATCGAAACGTACAGCAAAGGTGCATTGTGATAGGAAGGGTTTTAACGTGAGGAATAAGGGAGCTGGAAGAAAGCGAAGTTTATAAAGGAGTCCCACAGTCTACACACGATCGAACGCCCGTGCGACACCGAGAAATACACCTTCGCAATGATTTTTAATTTCTAGGGATGAAGAGATGATATCTGTTAATCTATGAATTTGGTGTATTGTGGAATGTTTGTTTTTAAAACCAAATCGAGTGTTTGGAGTTATTTTATTTTCATTAATTATAGGATAATTCTCTTTAGTATGATTTTTTCAAGAATTTTAGAAAGGGACGATAGTAGACAAATTGGCCTGTACGAAGAAGGTAATTCAGGGGGTTTACCAGATTTGTGGATAAGTATAATAACTGAGTGTTTCCATGTTTGTGGTATGTATGATAATCTTAGTATAGAGTTAAAAATATAGGTGAGTTGTATAATAGATTTTTTTGGTAGATGTTTGATAATTTTATTGGTGATTAGGTCGTGACCGGAAGACTTGTTATTTTATAGTTTTTTTATTATAAAAAAAAATTCTGATGGGGAGGTGTGTTTAGTTGGAAAAGCTATAGGACAAGGAGTATCTAGTGATTCGGTAATACGTCTTGTATGATCTACAATGTGTATGTCTAAGTGGGGGCAGAAGTTGTAAGCAAGGTGAGTTACAAATAGATTGGTTTTTTCGGAGTTGATATGGCTAAGGTGTTATTTGGATTAAGTAAATGGGGTGATACTTTTTTTTCCTTGAGAATGTTTTTAGTTGCTTTCCATTAAGACTTATTATTATTTTCGAGAGATTTTATATAGTGTTGATACGATTCAGTGTTATATTTATATAGAAGATTTTTTAAGTTGCAGAAGAATCGGTTGTAAGTAGATTTATCACTTGGAAGTTGAGTGCGTTGCCATCTAGTTCGAGCACGGCGCTTTTCTATTATTAATTAGTATAAATGTTGAGGCAGATTGCCTTGTTTAGTTTTAGGGGTATGAGTATTAGAAGCTCTTGTTGCGGAATTTTTAATATTATCGGTTAGAGATTGTACTCCGTTATCAATATCAGAATGATTTTTAAGTAAGATATTGAGAGAGATTTGGGATTCTACGGTCTCACTAAAGATCTGCCAGTTGATTTTTCCAGGAGTTAGGGTAGGATAAGTTGTTTTATGTATGACTTGATCATTTAAAGATAGTAATACTGGAGTGTGATCAGATGAGAGATCGCTAAGGTTGGAGATATTTCGATTGATGTGGTTTGGTAAGTTGGTTACGAAGAAATCTAAGATATCAGGTTATCTATTTTTTGATGGGTTAGCCAATATGTGCCAATATGTGTTGTGAATTTTAGGTTTTTATTTTGTATTATATTATGCAGTATTCGACCTCTGGTATTGGTAATTCTTGAGCGAAATGTGTTGACTGTTAAAGTCACCACCAATTAGATATGTATTCCCAATGGAAAGAAGATAGTTCGTGAGTTCGTTTGAGTTAAGTTTTGTTTGAGGAGGAAAGTATGCAGAAGAAATAGTCGTTGGAATGTGGTTTAAGATTATTTTAATGTTAGTTTCTTGTATAGAATTGCTCTGGTATGAAAGTAGAGTAGAGTGTTTGAGGTTTGATTTTATTATAATCGCCGAGCCTGCATGAGCGTTTCCACTTGGGTGATCACAGTGGTATGTTTTATATCCAGGGAGTTTGAAAGAGGAGTTTAATGTTAGATGTGCTTCGCTAATAAGGATTATATCACTGTGAGAGAGCTGTAGGAAAGCTTCAAGTTCATTCTTTTGTTGATTTAGACCATTGGCCATTCTGATTGAAGTACAGTGAGTTTTGGGTATTTATGTGACTCATTTAGGGGTTTTATGATAAATTATTTATATTAAACGTATATTATACTAAACTGATAAATGTAAAAATTTTAATCGGAAAATATATTATCTGATGAATTTCGCTCAAAATCTTTTTAACGAATGTAATGTTTTATTATTGCATTTAAATGTTAATCAAGATTCAACAATATCCTCTTTACACCTGTATGACTTTAACCCCAGCATCCCTTCCTTTTATTTTTTAAATTGTCAACATGTTTCTTTTATATTCTTTAATATTTGTACCCATAATTTTATATTAAATATTCATTTTATTTGTCAGACAAAATCGAATATTACTTACTTTCCTCTTTAAAAACTTAATTTAGGTTAAAAGATGAAAGAATTTGTAATAATTAAATTAATATTTTGTTGAATTTGATGTGTTTTAAATATATTATAAATTTTTATAGTATAATTATAATAATTATACAACAAAGATCAGTCAATGGTAGTGCCGGTAGTCGAACTCATCTATTGTGACGAAGACCAGGTGCTCCACTTGGCGGTGGGTCCGGAAGAACTACCCGACATCGATCTGTTGTCGGGGATCTCCCACACTCGGATCAGTAATTGTAAGGGTGAGTGTGGGGAAAATTTTCCTGACGTATCGCCCGGTCTGGCGGGAGGTGATGACGCGGTCGTGGATATGGGAATACCCGTTCCCCGATTCGCTGTCGCCTGTTATCGGCCGGTCGGTTTGTCCGGGGAAAGTTCCCCGTACGATTTGGAGATAAGGTGCCGATGTTAGGTTACACGTCGCACCAAATAGGTACATCAACTTGTGTAAATTAACTGTATACAACGAAATATACACTACAATATCTTTTCTGATACGCTTGTAGTGTTTTATCACGAACTCCTGTAAAACATCGTGTCAAACACTTATTAGATTCTGAGCGAAGAGAAAAATGTGTTGGTTTAACGATGATGTGGGTCTGTTATTTTTTTTACGTCTGAAGACACTTTTACTATTGGAGAATATGCTCCAATTTTCACGAATAGCATACTTTACGGTTAAGTTGATGTACCTATTTGGTACGTTATGTAGGTGATTTTTTAACTTTTCAAAATTGACCATAAGTGAAAGGAAACACGACCAAAAAATAACGAAAAATCGGCATTTTTCACGAAAACTGAAATTTCGACAAATTCTATTTCAATATTTCACTATTACTCAGACAATTTTGAATTAAAGACGTGAAAATTTTATTAGGTATTCACATAGGTACTATACGTATATATTATATTTTGTAACCGTTACATTAATTTTTCTACAAAATATAGGACTTTGAATATTTCGTAAAATTCTCGTTTTTATGAATATATATGGTTTATAAAATTGGAATTTTGTGTTATAAGGTCTGAGAATTTTACTCACATATCACATAACATGATATCAAAATATTAGAAAATTTATATAGGTATCTAAATTGTTTTTTTATAGCTGTTAAAAGTTGATATTTTTAGTATAATCAAAATGTATAATCTATACAAGTATTCTTTTTATTATTTCTCAATACTATTACAATAATAGTTAAGAGAAAATTAAACAATTTTTGAAGATTTTATTTAAGCATAAGTACTGATATATAAATTAACTTATGTATAAAATGTCTAAATAACAATTCTAACATTTTTTCAAAAGTTTTGTATGTTGAAATTTTAGTTAAATCGATATTTATGTTATATATTTGTAGATTCTTATTATTTTTTATCAATATTTTATAATAATGTTATATAAAATTGACAAATAATTTTGAAATATTTTGTAAATTTTATTGAAGCATCCTTACACATTGGATAACGTATTTATCAAATATTCTTAAAATATCAATTATAGATTTTAATTATATATGTTCAAATTAAATTTTAAATTTGAATAAAATCAATATTAAAGTATTTATATGGAATCATTCTTAATATTTTTTAATATTTAACAATAATGTTAAATTAAATTATCAAATACATTTTACTTAACTCAGTTTCAATTAATTGTGAATTATTACATTTACGATTTTTTTTATTAGCCGTTTAAATTATAAAAAGTAAGGGTAGAGATGCTAGGGTGGGAGGAATACAGGTGTAAAGAGGATGGTGTAGAATTTTGATTAACATTTTAATGCAATGGTAAATCATTACATTTGAAAAATGATTCTGATCGAAGTACAGTGAGTTTTGGGTATTTATGTGACTCATTTAGGGGTTTTATGTTTAATTATTTATATTAAACGTATATTTTTTTTTTTTTATTATATTTTTTATTTTTTTTTTTATACTAGACTGATAAATGTAAAAATTTTAATCGGAACATATATTATCTGATGAACTTCGCTCAAAATCTTTTTAACGAATATAATGTTTTATCATTGCATTCAAATGTTAATCAAGATACAACAATATCCTGTTTACATCTGTATGACTTCCACACCAACATCCCTTGCCATGATATTTTTAATTGTCAACATGTTTCTTTTATATTCATTTTATTTTTCAGAATAAATCGAATATTACTTACTTTCCTCTTCTAAATGTTAATACAGGTTTTAAGATTAATAGAATTTGTAATAATTAAATTAATATTTGTTGAATTTGATGTTTTTAAAATATATTTTAAAATATTATAATTATCAAGTAATGGGAAAACAGTCCCTTCCACGTCGTCGATTATAAGTTGAAAATAGAAAAAATTAATTTAAATAATTTTATTTTCATCCCTTATTCCTTCTCTTTTTAAAATCCAAGGCGGTGCAAGCGCATCCCATGTACTCGTAAAACGGTTCTTATGGTATAATATCGATTGGTTATAAATTAGAATATTATCATATAAAATTAATTTTGTTCAAAAGTAATTACCATTACTGCAAGAATCAATCATTCCTTGATGAATAACGAAAATAATAATTGCTAGAATACATGTATAACAGGAAAACATAATTAGTAGATACTATATGTTATGAATACCAAGTAGGTATTTATCAGACAAATTAGAGTAATATTATAAAGTACTTTTGAAATTTGTGAGAGAAATTAAAACTTAGGTAATTGTAGAGGTATTTTATATCGCTACAATTAACGATAAATTATCGCAATATGTACATTTTACTATTTAAATAATTGTTAGTTAGTCAATATAAGTGTAATATAATTAAATAAATGGTAATAACAGTTTACATTTAACTCAGTTTACATAATATATCAAATTTGAAGTTGTTCACAAAATATTGAATGCGTAATAAAGTTTTCATGTTGCTAAGTTTAATATTGCTTGAGTTATAATAAAATATTGAAATTACTTTCGTCAAAATTTCAATTGGTATTGCTGAATTTTCTTCATAATTTCTGTAGTTTTTCATGCCACCATAAAAGTTTAATTTTAATAAATTCAAAAGGTGACCTAAATATAGATCAATTATATCCACTTTTCTATTGGAATAATGTGCTATTTGTAAAAATTTGAGCATTTTGTGGTCTAAAAAGTGTCTATATAATATATTAAAATATATTAATATCAAGGATTGGAAGGGATATACAGGACCATAAGCGCAATTTTAGGGGGCTAGAGGGCTAATCCCCCAAAATAGTTTGTCTTTAAAATAGTAAATTATTGAAGAAATGTTCAAGCCATTAATAATAATAAAAGTTAAATTATTAGTTTGATTAAAAACCTATTATTTATTATCTATTTTACAATTCATATTATTGAAATTGAAAAATAACATATAATTTTTTTTTTTTTTTGATAAGCATTTTTTTTACCGTAACATGAAACGTGTTGATAGAACACCATCCTTTACATCTCTTTTTCTCGATAGCGGCACCACTGTTGTATCATTATTCATTGGTCATGTTACTTTTCTCTACCGTTCGGTCAACATCGCGTTTATAGTAAAGTATAGCCTCGTGATTTTGAAGTGAAGTTTATATTTTAATTTTATAAATTTGGAGGATAATTTGTGGACCACCTTATGATAGCATCAACAGAACTTGGAGAAGAAAATATAACAAAGAACTACATGACGAATTGGGAATTGCATCAGTTATCAGCTTTTTAAGAGGGCAAAGGATCTAATGGTTAGTTCACGTAATGCGGAGAAGCGAGGATGATATAAGTAGAAAAAGCCTTAATTGGAAACCAATGGGAAAGAGGCCTCGAGTAGATCCAGGAAAAGGTGGATGGACGTTGTGGAAGAAGACCTTGGAAGATTGGGAGTACAGGAATGGAGGGAAATAGTTCAGGACCGTGAAAAATGGAGATATTGTGATGGCAGCCAAACTCTCAGAGAGTACTAAGTGTCAGATGATGATGATAATGATTGTATACCGTGTTTTTATTTTGTACTTAGTGCTTGATTGTAACGTGTTTGAAATATAAAATATAAAATATTCGTATATTCATTTGATTCATTTAGGTAATTATGATTTTTTAGTAATTACCTACTGTGTTAGTGTGTTGCAATAATAAATTTATTTTTGGTTTGATTTACAAAAGTAATAGATCAAAAGAAGGTTTTTAACATTTATAATTGTAAAAATCTAAAACCATTCCTATTGATGATGTTGAAAATGAAGTTTCTATATTTAAAGAACACAAATATTACTACAAACACAACTACATTAGAATCGTGCTTAGACCTTGATAATTGGGACTCCGGTCCTGTTCAACCAAAATTAAAGGTAAGATTATCCATTTATTACTATGTATTTTATTAAATTCCATGTATTTCTAGTTTCATTATTAATTTCATTTACTTTGCTAATAAATTAGCAAAAAAAAAAAAAAACATCACGCTTTTCATAATAATAGAGTTAAGTATCTATTAATTAAAATTATTTTAATTATACCATTTAATTGTATTAAATATTATATGCTATTACTATTTTACATTTCTACGTAGGTTTATCCAAAAACGACTTTTGGTGATCAAAGAAGGTCCTTTAATGCATCATATTATAATTTATAATGATTTTGAATGGTTGGAATATACTTGTAGTATAAAATTAGATGCTATTTTTTGCTTCGCTTATTGCATGTTTAGTGCTTCAGGTCATTCTGAAAATACTTTTATGTCTAAAAGCTTTAATAATTGGAAGAAAGCAAGTTATTCTCTTACATGCCTAGATAATTTGATTTTGAATATACAATTTTTTTTATGGAAGGTATAAGGTATTTATTTATATTTATTACTTATGTAGTTGAGTGGATCAAAAGATGGAAAAAGAAAAAGAAAAAACAAGGGAAGCGATACAATTTGAATGCAATGGCAAATCATTTCATTCGAAAAAACGATGCTGAGCGAAGTTCTGACATACAATGCCCTTTTACGTCATTTTTTTCATAACATTTTCGATTTACTGAAAATATCAAATTTAAACAGCTATTAAAAAATACGCAGTGAATTATACGTGGCACCATTACAAATTAAAAATTATTACCTAGTCATTATTTGTTCAATAAAAAGATGTACTAATAAATAACAATTTTTTATATATATTAGAATTTCGCAAGAGATAATATATGGCATAATAAAATCAATATTGCAATTATTTTTTAAAATTTTTCTTATCTGATTTTAATATTATACATTTATTTTACAATTACATATGATATTATGAAAAGTAATATGCGAGTATACTTTATTAAAATTTTCATACCATAAATCCCAAAACTGCTAATTTTATTAATTATTATATACGTAAAATCGAAAATTTCATAAAATATTCATATTCAATATATTTCTATACTTTATAGATAAATAAACGTAACGATTCCAAAATTTAATCAAATATTTATAGTAGGTACCTTTTTAAACGCCAAATAAAATTGTCTCTAAATTCAAGACAGACTGTGTTGTCGTGATATATCGATTTCGAAAAAAATTCAGTTTTCATAAAAAATTATAGTATACTCATAATTAATTGGTAGCTCTTCTCAGGGCCGTCCGGAGTGGGATGTAGGGGCTGTCTCTATAATATACGTATGAAATTTCGACGAATTCGATTTCAATATTTCACTATAACTCGGGCAATTTTCGAATAAGAGACTTGAATATTTCATTACCTAGGTATTTACATAGTGTCATATATATGTGTAGTAAAATGTTGGAACCGTTTCGTTCATTTTTCTACAAAATATATAACTTTGAATATTAAATAAAATTCTCGTTTTTATGTATTATGTGGCAATAGTTTATCCCTTCACATTACAATTAGGTACCAAGTTTTATAATAGGGGATACAGACCATTTCGGAGATCCTAAAAAAATATTAGGGTACTGGTCTGTTATCGCCCCGCCACGGGAACGAAAAATTTTATCGCCCCGCCAATTACGCGGCGATTACGAACACATATATCAAACACATTATTTTATATTATATATATTTTATATTTTATTATTTATATTTATATTTATCTACATTATTTATATTTTGAACACAACATTTTTTTAAAAAGAACAATTTAAAAATAAAAAATAAAAAATTTATTAAAAAATATTTACTAATTAAAAATATAGTTTGGTATTATTATTATTATTATTACAATGATGGAGGCCAAAATGCTGAGATATCCAACGGACAGAGCTTTAGAAATACTGGACATAATTTAGCATTATTATTATATTATTTGGTAATACCCTAAACTAATAAAATGCAATAATTGTCGTAGGTATAAATAAAATAATGTGTTTGATATATGTGTTCGTAATCGCCACGTAATTGGCGGGGCGATAAAATTTTTCGTTCCCGTGGCGGGGCGATAACAGACCAGTACCAATATTAGAGAGGCTCTTAAATATTTTATTCGCTATTTTTTTAAGGAGCTTCAGCTACAAAATATATAATTTAGGGGCTAAGTCCCCATAAGTCACGCTTCGATCACCGTCTATATTACAGAGGAATATGGGGAAACCCCACTTAAGATTCTCTAATTTTATCAAACACTAGCCGAACCGTCACGGCTTTGCCCATGATAAAAAAGAAATAATTTATGGTTTACAAAGAATTAATATAATAATTTTATAAGATTTCTGAGTATATGACGTTTTTTGTTTTATCTCCTGTTGAAATTATAATCATAAGATGATTTGGGTCCCCAGTTCCAGAAAATGTCACGTATAATTGTCCATGTGAAAAGAACTCTGTACGAAGATCTACGCCAACGTACTTGAATGTTTGACCTTGCGCTTTGTTTATCGTAATGGCAAAAGAAACTTTATCCGGGAATTGAAGCCGTTTGAAAGAAAACGGCAAGTCATAGGGAATCATGGGAATTCTTGGAATAAATGCAATTTCTCTTTTTGCTGGTCCTGTAAGAATTATGGCTTCTATAATGTTATTTCGCAACGATTTTATTTGTAATCTTGTACCGTTACATAATTTCGGTGGTTGAAGGTTTCTTAATAATGTAATTGGAGCACTAATTTTTAATTTTAGCTTATGAGGAAGAAATCCCGAAGGAGAAAGAGAATTGAGAAATTCTTGTGAATAATGAATAGCATCATCTGTATATGTAACTGTATCATTAGATAGATATTCACGTGAGTGTCCATCAAATATTAGAAGGATGATATCATTGATTTCTCCTGCTGTTACATTTCTCGGAGAGATAATAGCTCTTTCAAATAACCACTGATAAGCTTTATTGGACAGATAAAAAATGTCAGGATAAACAGTAAAAATCGACTCGTTATTGACCACCCAACCAATCGTGTGATTGACACAAATGTAACCATTTTCATTTTCTAAGGTTCCATTTCCAATTTTCAACAACTGTGCTGGAAAAATATCGTCACCTCCGCATAAATAAACTCTCATGTTTGTTCGCAAATAAAGTTTTTCAACATTGTTCCATATAGGGGAAGATTTTAAGCAAGTATTAACGACATCAGCTCGAGTACCTTTAGGGGTCACTGGTAAGGTTTGACGGAAATCACCAGCGAAAACAAATGTTATGCCACCCATAAACTTATTATTACACATTTACACTTAAGATCTCTTAATGTTCGATCAATTCCTTCGATATGGGATCTGTGACTCATTTTACACTCATTCCACACAACGAATGAGGTTTTTTGAAGAATTTTTCCAAGAGGGCCATTTTTACGAATGGGACAAACGAATTTATTTATTTATTATAATTTTTATTTTTAAATAGCTATAATAGAATAAAGAAGAACTGATACTTCTGCCGCATGGGATACAGGTGTGCAAATCATAGCGTTTACTTTAAATTAGAATTTGAATGCAATGATAAACCATTGCATTCGAAAAAACATATTCTGAGCGAAGTTCAGTCAGATTATAATAAAGGTATTTTTTTAATATTGACATTTTTTATTAAATATTTAAATTTAAAACGCAAAATTTTATCACACATGTAGTCATAAATGAACACCATATATAATTTTCAAGTCTCTAAGTTCTATATAAATGCTCATAAAATCCCTTATCTGACAGAACTTCGCTCAAAATAGTTTTTCCAAATGCAATGGTTTATCATTTCATTTAAAATCTAATTAAAATTAAACGCTATGATTTGCAGACCTGTATCCTATGTGACAGGAGTTCAGCTCTTCTTTTTAATACTTTAAACAGCTATAAAAAATAACCGTAAATGTAATAATTCACAATTTATTGGAACTGAGTTAAGTTAAATGTATTTTTACTTAAATACAATTTTCAAAATTTTTAAAAAATATTTGTCAATTTTATTTTAAATTATTGTAAAATATTGTAATATGATAAGAAAAATCCATATAAATAATTTAAATTTTGATTTTACTGAAATTTCAACTTAAAACAGCTATTAAAAAAAAATTGAGAATAGAGATTATTCTAATATTTTGATATGATGTTAACTAACATGTAAGTATACGTTAGTGAAATTGTCAGACCTTAATACCAAAGATTGCAAATTTTATCAAACATTATATACGTAAGAACGCGAATTTTACGAAATATTCAAAGTCCAATATTTTGTAGAAAAATGAACCAGACGGTTCCAAAATTTAACCACATATTATTTATAGTAGCTATGTGAATACCCAAAAATATTAATGGTGCCACATATAATTCACTGCGTATTTTTAAATATGTATTGATGAGAATAATAATTTGTATACTTGCCAACAGTAAATCTATAATACGATTATTATAAAAAAAATATTTTAATTAAAGTAAGCCATTAAGGTTTTATTTCGTATTATTTTTTATTTATTATTTATTATTTTTTAATATTATTATTTTTTTTTAATATTCTTGGTACTAAGGAACCATTCGTATATACATATATTTTAATAAAGTTATAATTCACATCAAGTATATATATGATATATACCTATTTACTGTTAATATCTAATGTATACAGCATAATTTCATATTTTGAGAGAAGTGAAATATATAAAAAAAAGTAAAATATATAAAAGTTAAATATATTTTAAAATTATTTGTTTATTCTTATTAATTATTATGTATGTAAACACGTTTTCAACACGAAATAATCCTCTGTTTTTGACGAGAAAAGAATGTTTCCAGTTTGAAAGTAGATGTAGTTGATACTTTATAAAGGAATTTTTCTGATTTTTTTTTATGGGTAGAAGAGCTACCAAATAATGATGAGAATACTACAATTTTCATGAAAACTGAAATTTCGCCGAAATAGATTTCACGACAACACAGTCAGTTTTGAATTTAGAAACTTTTTTATTTTCCGTTTACTTAGGTCTATAAATATGTGAATAAATTTTGGAATCGTTACGTTCATTTATCTAGAAAGTATAGAAAATTTAATATTTTGTAAAATTTTTGAATTTATGTTTATAATGATTGATAAAACTGGCAGTTTTGGGTTTTATGGTCTGAAAATTTTAATGAAGTATACTTGCATAATACTTTTTATTGTATCATATGTAATTGTTAAATTAATGTAAAATATTAAAATCTGATTAGAAGAATTCTTATAAATATTTGAATTATCGATTTTATTATGCCATATATTATCTCTTGCGTAATTCTTGTATAAATAAAATTGTTATTTATTAGTACATCTTTTGATTGAACAAATAATGACTAATAATGTTAATGGTGTCACGTATAATTCACTGCGTATTTTCAATATATATTGATAATAATAATTTGTATACTTACCAGCAATCATTAAATCTATATTACGATTATTTTGAAAAAATTCATAAAAAAATATTTTAAATAAAATAAGCTATTAAGATTTTATTTCGTATGATTTGATAATTTTTAATTTTCTTGGTTCTAAGGAATCATTCATATATACACATATTATAATTAAGTAATAATTAACATCAAGTCATAATATTTAATGTATACAGCATATTTCACGAAAAATGCGATGGTTTTACAATTATGTGTTTATTTATTTTGTGTACCTATGTAAACACGTTTTCAACCCTAAATAATCCTCCGTTTTTGACGAGAAGATAATGTTTCCCGTTTGATAGTGGATGTAATTGATACTTTATATAGTAATTTATCAAAATTATTTTTTTAGGGGTAAGAGGAGCTACTAAATAATGATGAGAATACTACATTTTTTATGAAAACTGAAATTTCACCGAAATCGATTTTAATATTTCACGATAACTCATTCCATTTTGAAATTAGGGACTTAAAAATTGAATTGGTCGTTCACATGGTACTAAAAATCTGTCATCATATTGTGAAAATTTTCCGTTTATTTATCTATAAAATATAGAACTTTGAATTTTTT
>JAIUCT010000029.1:1920913-1935927 GCA_021307375.1 Tetraneura akinire
TTTTTTTTTAATATTATCGTTTTTATGTACCTATATAATGTTTGATAAAGTTGACAGTTTTGAATTTTATGGTTTGAAAATTTAAATAAGTACGTATACTCGCATATTATCATACGGTAAAAGTAAAACGAAAATATTTCCACGTCAACTCGTGGACAAAATTAGGAAAAGTACTGTGTGACCATCTTAGAGTACTGAAAAATAATCGTTCAGGAATTCATGAACAATGAACAAATATGGAAATTACCGTTTGTTCAAAATATACTTCGCGGTCGTCATAAAATTTGCCCACGAATTCCTGGAAGATTCTTTTTCATATCCCTGTAATTAAATAAAACGGTGATAGAATTATAATTTTATTACTACTATCTCGAACTAAAATATACCTATGGATTGAAATATAAATGATATATATAAAATATAGATTATATATAAATATCAATAATATTATATTTTTTATAAAAGAAATTGAGACTAGAGATTATTCTAATATTTTGAATTAATGTTAAGTAATATATAAATATACTTCAGTAAAATTTTCAGACCTTATTACCAAATATTGAAATATTGCTAATTTTATCAAACATTATGTACAAAAAAACGAGAATTTTACGAAATATTCAAAGTCCTATATTTTGTAGAAAAATGAACCATGAACGTAATGGTTCCAAAATTTTATCACATATACATAGTACCTATATAAACTCTCAAAAAAGGTATGTGAATACCCAATAAAATGTTCAAGTCTCTAACTTCAAAATTGCCCGATTATCGTGAAATATTGAAATCGAATTCGTCGAAATTTTAAAAATGCCGTTTTTTCGTCATTTTTTGGTCGTTTTTTCCACCGCTTAGGGTCAATTTTGAGAAAATCAAAAAATGACCTAAATAAAGTACCAACTACATCCACTTTGCTACCGGAAACATATGCTATTCGTGATAATCGGAGCATTATTTCGGGTAGTAAAAGTGTCTTCATACTAAAAAAAAAAAAAGAAAAAAAAAGAAAAAAAAGAAAAAAAAAGACACACATCATTGTAAAACCAATACATCCTTCGCTACGCTCAGAATCTAATAATATTAATAAAATAAAAAAATTGGATCAACATTATAATTCATTTTTATTTGAACTGTTATACGCAAGACGTAACACGTTACGTGTGCATTGTGTATGTGTTTGCTATATAAAGTTCTTTTTTATTTTTTTATCAACAAAAACCCGACGTATAAAATAATTCCTTAATATTATAATATATATTAAAAATAAAGTATTAATGTTATTAAAATATGTGTATTAATTGTTATTTTTTTATATAAAGAAAGATATTTAAAGTTGCACTCCCTTGATCAATGATCAAGAGCCACCACTGTAGGTGCTTTAAATATGTGAATAAATTTTGGAATCGTTACGTTCATTTATCTAGAAAGTATAGAAATTTGAATAAATCTTAAAGTTTTGATATTATGTAGGTATATAATAATTGAAAAAACTGGCTGTTTTGTGTTTTAAGGTATGACAATTTTAATGAAGCATACTCGCATATTACTTTTCATAACATTATCATATTATGCAATTGTTAAATTAATATAAAATATTTAAATCTAATTAGAAGAATACTTATAAATTTTTGAAATATCGATTTTATTATGCCATAATATAATATCTCTTGCGTAATGCTTATATAAAAAAAAATGTTATTTATTAGTACATCTTTTGATTGAACAAATAATGACTAATTATTTTAATGGTGCCACGTATAATTCACTGCGTAATATTAAATAATTTTAAAGAAACTGTGACTTATATTTTTTTGTTTTTTTTTTTCTGAAGACTATTTTACTACACGAATTATTGCTCCTTTTTTTACGAATAGACTATGTTTCCGGTTCGAAAGTGTATTTAGTCGAAACTTTATTCAAGTCGTTTTTCCAATTTCTCAAAATTGACTCTAAGCTGGAGAAAAACTTCATTTTTCTTGAGAACTTAAATTTCGAGGAATTCGATTTCAATATCTCACGGTAAATCAGGCAATTTTAAGGTTAGAGACTTGAAAATTTTACTGAGTGTTCACATAGTTACTATATGTATGAGGAAGTAAAATTTTGGAACCGTTACATTTTTTCTACAAAATATAGGACTTTGAATATTTATTTAAATTCTCGTTTTCATGTATGTAATGTTTGATATAATTGGCAATTTTTGGCATTAGCATCTGAAATTTTACTGAAATTTCTACTTTTTACTTAACATGATATCAAGATATTGGAAATATCCTATTACCCAATTATTTTTATACCTGTTTAAATTTGATATTTTTAATTTAAACGAAAATCTTAGAATTTATACAAATATTCTTTTTATTATTTCTCATTAACTTTACAATAATAATTAATAGAAAAGCCTAACAATTTGGAAAATTTTTGTAAATTTCATAGAAGCATAGAAATAATATATTAACGTATTTCATACTGCTACAGTGGCGGATTTACGGGAGGGGATATGGGGTCGTATCCTCCCCCCACGTTGACTTAACCTAGTCGGATGTTAAAATAAAGGATTTTTTTATAATTCACATGAAATGCTTGTGAATTGTGATTATATTTTTGTAATATGATCCACGACAAAATAATCAAATATTTGGTTGTATTATGTATTGGTTTTACAATGATGTGCGTCTTTTTTTTCTTTTTTTTTTTTATGTCTGAAAACACTTTTACTACTCGAAATAATACTCCGATTTTCATGAACAGCAAATGTTTCCGGTTGGAAAGTAGATGTAGTTGGTACTTTATTTAGGTTATTTTTCAAATTTCTCAAAATTGACACTAAGAGGTAGAAAAAACGACGAATAAATGACGAAAAATGGCAATTTTTATGAAAACTTAAATTTCAACGAATTCAATTTCCATATTTCACGATAACTCAGGCAATTTTAAAGATAGAGACTTGAAAATTTTATTTGGTATTCACATAGCTATTATATATATATGTGTTAAAATTTTGGAACTATTTGGTTAATTTTTCTACAAAGTATAAGACTTTGAATTTTTCGTAAAATTCTCGTTTTTATGTATATAATGTTTGATACAATGGGCATTAAGGTTTGAAAATTTTACTGTGGTATATACATATTACTTATTATCATCTCAAAATATTAAAATATTTTTTAAAGCTGTTTAAAGTTGATATATTTAGTTTTTTCTTTTTATTTCTAAAAACACTGTTACTACCCAAAATATTTGTATATCCCACCCCCGTGAAAAAATCCTAGATCTGCCACTGTTCTGCTATATATTATTATAAACTTCTTCATATTTTAATTCTATAAAGTTGAATATTTATTTTATTTACAACACATCCCTGAGGTACTTCGAGATACCAATGAGGAACTGACTTAGTCATTCAAGGTAGAACAATATGTTACATTGTGTCACTACGTATAAAGAATAGTTCAAATTGTTATACGTAGTATCACTCAGTACCATTATTTCTTTTTTTTTTTAAAAAATAATGTTTTAAAATCATAGTTGTTAATCGTACTATTATTTTTAATATATTATATTATTTCTAAATAGATACATAAAGACTTAATTTATTTAATCAATATTTTAAATTAAACATTTAAAAATAGATTAAAAATAAAAAATAACTGTTTGTTAAGCAATAAATAACATACTAGTGGAAAATTTTTTAGATTAAATTACTGCACTAATACTTATTAGAAATAGGATAATTTAATTATTATGTATGAACATTTAAAAATATAGGTAATATAAAATATAATCCGATTTATATGTTATTCTTTACATCCTACATCGAACAATATACAAGTTTAGCAAATTAATTTTGTTATTTAATATTCATTATAATACATATTGATATAAATATAAAATATAATATTATTACTTTAATTATTTTAATTTAATGTATACTCATTATTATTTAATATATTATTTAAAAAGCACTTTGTTACTAAAAAAAATAGTATTATAATATCTAGATATAATATACGAGTATATTCGATATTATAAAAAGACAAAAAAAATAAAAATATTTTTTTTTTTTTGAAATATTCAAATTGATTAAAACATAATTTAAAAATAATAATTTTATGCACGCTAATCATTAGACATTTTTGAAAATGGGATAATTTGTTCCCTGCACAATTTATTCCGTTTCTTGGATATTTTTTTCCTTTTTTAAAAAATAAAATAAAATGAAATTGTTTCAAAATGGAACAAAAAATCCCACTTAGATTTTTTAACCTGGTGAAACCTTTTTATTCCTCAAATGTATAATTTTATAAATAAATATACGTCAAGCATATATACGCATAATACCCACATGTGATATTTTTACAATATTATTAGTGCAAGGAAGGGATCAAAATTTCTTACCGGTTAAAAAATACAAACGTGATAATTTGTTCCAATTTGAAATATTTTAATCTTTCTTTATCTCAAAAAAGGATCAAAATGTTCACTTAATGTTTGTTAAAATTATAAAAAGGATCAAATTATCCACATAATAGGTACTCATACGAAACAAAATATACGAATAAGGAACAAAAAAACCTCAGTTTCACTATTTGTGCAGGGAACATATATTCCACCGTACCTCTAAATAGTAAATTCAATAAATCAATCATAACTGTTTAAAAAATAATAATCTTCAACATTGTACCAGTGGTCTGTTATTAAAAATCTTATTCGTACACCCATATAAACCTATTTATATATATATATATATACACACACACACACACACATACATATAGGTACTGTAAATAAATAAACGACATTTATCGACAGATAAATCACACATTTAAATAATGTAAAATTCATATATAAAAATATTATTCTAATTACTCTAATTAGTTAAATGATAAAAAAATATATTTGGTTAGGATTTGGTTTGGTCATCGTCGTATTCGTTTCCGAATGCTGTCGTGTCGTCGACAATAATGTGATCCGTGTACGCTTTCAAATATTCTCGATATCCTTCCGCACCCGTAAATATGACGTCCACCCATACGCGAACAGCCTGACTCGTCACCGCCGACAAATAGAACATCCTTTGGGCCGTTTTTACAACGAACGCGCATCCGTGACCTTTGCTGTTGTTGGTGTGGTCGACATACACTTCCTGAATGTCCTAAGGATTGGAAAACACAACAGAAATAATTCATCATCAAATAATTATAAGAACGTAATATAGTGATATTATTATTTATTTAACATTTATTTCGGGAAATTACCAAGGTACAGACAAAAGATTGACATTAACTTAATTATATACTTAGGTATATACTAATATACAACAAAAATAATTATAAACAAGACAGTATTTAAAAGTTGAACTGGATCACGTTAGCTAAATGCATCATTCGGTGTATAGGTTGGTTACGTAATCATTCAACTCTCTGTAGCGCCGTGATAACACACACAAAAAAAAAAAAATGTAAAAAAACAATGATCTTGAAATAATATTTTACTTAGATAATTTGTATGTACCTACATAATATTACATTTTTATATACAGACTTATTAAATAATTTGTAACCAAACTACTAATCACATACTAATAGATATATATTGTTGTGTACGCCAAAAGCGGTCGCTGGCGTTATCTGCGTTGGTAGTCCGTTTCCTAATCAATCCCCGTCCTAATTAAAATTATTCCCGTCATTATCTTATTTCCCTCATTAAAATAATTATAATACGTAACTAATTATTTTTATTTTATTATTATAAAGTTTTGTGTCGTTGTTGAACGGGCAACGCCTGTGTTGTTGTTCGTCGGTCGTCGGTCGCAACTGTCGCACCACGTATAATTTTGTTCGCTAACGCCGTTTATTACAAACGGATTTTATTTTAATATTGAATTTTTTATTATTGTTTTCTTTTTTCGTTTTCTCTTTATTATCGTTATTTATATTTATTGGCAACAAACTAATAATAAATAAACTACTCAATCTTCGTCTTGTGAGTTATTTAATATTTTTTATCTGTTACCTTTCTGTCCAGTGAACAATTGTGCCATCTACGGGTTCCTTGATCAAGGGCCACCAATCGTTGTTGACGCCACACATAAGTCCGCCAGCACCCGGTGTGGTGTGTGAGAGGCCGTCCAGGTCTTCAAGTGTAGTCAATCGTTATCTCGTCATCGTTACCAGCACTATCCACCGTAGTTTTTAAGTTTAGTCATTAAGGGTATTCTAAGTGTTTAATTTAAAGGTTTGGTCCGACTTTTTGTGCACTCTGTAGTCATTGCACCAGATCGATCAGATTACAGAGTATCCCTCTATTTATTTAAGCTCTTCTACTTCCTATTTTCCATAATTAGAGAGTAGGCAATTCAACCGTCACACGGGAACATTTTAAGTTACCTATTTAACGCCGTCAATTTTTCTTTTAATACGATTTTTATTTATTTCTGTTTCTTGTTCCTATTTTTTATATTTCTTTTTCGTTGTGCGAGTTTTTACCTCACTGGTCCTTTGGCCTTCGTGCAATATACATATATATATATATATATATATATATATACATTTCTTTTATTAAAAAGGATGCTAAATAGTTAATATTATTAATTCAGTACTTATGTTACAAATTTACATAGTAGGTTAATAAATAAAGTCAAATAATTTCGTATTCTGTATTGACGGTACAATATTACTTTATATTAAACAGGTGTTTTAAATCAGTATTAAATTATTAATACAATTATTAATTTTTACAAAGTTGAAATTAAAAATTTTACCAAACTAATTTTTTTTTTCAATGTACAATATTCGATATGACGAGATATTTAAAATCAGTTTTTAAAAACATTACTATATACAAAAATTTAACATTTACCAACTTTATGGATACGTCACTCACTTGGAAATGAATAGACGCTCGCGGACAGGATTTTTTCGTCGTGGTCACGTCTTCGTCGGATCTTCGACGATAATAGGACAGAGTTCTGGACCGCCTGTCAAACACAAACCATCGTTTCAACCACTTGTCACCACTGGGTCGCGAGTTCTTTCCACTACCGTTGCCAGAGAGCTTTTTTAAATATCCGCGGCAAGACGAATCGTCTATCCAAAAATGTCTCCAACTGTTTAATAGTGTGCCGCTGCCATCATCACCGTCTAGTTGATGGCCCGCCGACTCGATGTGTGCGCGCAAGTCAAAAGCCATTCGCTTTTCGTTTGCGTCATCACCATCGTATCTGATCGGCAGGTATCTGGTTAACGGTCTCTACGGTAATATAAAACAAAAAAGAATTATACTAATAAAATAATTAAAAAATTTTACATTTAAAATAATTTATCGATAAAATTAAAAGATATAATAGTTTAGAAATAGAATAAGTAAGAATAGTTTATCTTGTACTAAAATTAGTTGCAAACAAAAGCGAGAAGAAAAATACGAAGAAACGGGAAAATATAGTCGGTAAACTATTTACATAATATTATAATTCGTGTAAATTACACATATATACATATAATATTTAAACGCATCATTGTTTTCGTCTTATTCGTCTATACGAGTATGTATAGTATAATATATATATGTGGGATACTTGGGTAATAAATTAGAAATTTTAAAATGTAAATCTTTATTTAGTCAACACAAACATTCTCGTACACGACATAAGCGACGAGTACAAGAACACGAACAACACTGACACTTTTATATCAAATTTTAATATTAACGTTGTGTAGTGCAGGGGAAAACTCTCACATTCATTAATCTTTAAGCAGAATCTGCCTCAGATACTGCAGTTTCCATGTCTTCTAATTCAGAACTCCAATATTTCATGATTCTGAGCCTGTTGATGTTTGTATAGGTCCTTCTTCCTGCCCCACCTTGACAACATTGTATCGGTCGAACCCATTTCTTTTGACTATACGGAACAGACCAATATACTTAGACTTGAGTTTACACATTGGAATAAACTGTATTCTCTTGATAGCCACAAGATCACCAATACGATATTGAGTGGCAGCAATTCTATTCCTATTATATGACCGTCGTTGCACTTTTTTGGCTATGTTGTTTGGCCTATATCTTCTGCAAAACATCTTATATATTCATCATTAATTATTTCACATAGTGCAACTAAATCTGGGTGCTTCATTTCTACTCCAAATGTCAACTTAAACGGTGTCAAATATGCACCGTAATATGGTAGTAAATATTAATAATAATAAAGTCAATATAACATGTATTTAATTGGGATTCACCCTTATCAATACTATGTAAAAAACATGGGTGGTCGCCCACTCTTTCGATTTACCAGGATACATGGTACACAGCTACTTATGAAGCAGTTCACCTTTTCATCTACATTGGCTATGGAATAATCTTGATTCAGTAACTACACCACTTTTTTCATACCGAAGTGACCAACTCAATGGGCATTTTGAATCAATTAATGTTTTTAGGAATTACTAATAATTTACGGTGATCTTTCAGTTTATATAATAACTTATTTTCATTAAAGTATCACCAGAAATTGCTTTAGCAGTTAATTCTTTTACCTCTGGATCGTCTTGCAGTGCTAGTTTGAAGCGAGCTAAGAATACACTATCTATGATCATGCACACTGGGTGGCAACTCAAGGAATCTACATGGGGCATCCTTGAGCCTACACGATGTTCAATAGAATAGTTGAATTTACTTCCAACGAGCAACACGGGTGCCAGCTCTTTTTTCTCCAGTGTTTTGGTGAACGCAGAACAATCGGTAACAATCTTAAATATTAATCCCAATAAATATGGCCTAAATTTTGTCATAGCCTCGACTATTGCCAAACTTCCAGTTCATAACTGTGATATTTCTTTTGTATATCAGTTGTTTTCCGACAATGAAGTGAATAGGATGTAACTGACCTTCACTATCCTTTTGGAATAGTACAGCACCAAATCCATACATACTGGCATCAGTACCTTTATTTCAGCTTCCAAATTGAATATGCACAACACGGGCGCTTCTGTTAGTCTTAATTTTAATTCATTGTAAGCAATTTCCTGATCTCGACCAAATACGAATAGCGCTTCTTTCTTGAGTAAATCATTTAAAGAGCGAGCAATTAAAGCATAGTTTTCAATAAATTTACGAAAATACCCTGTCAATCCAAGAAATCTTGCACACTCTTAATATTCATTGGTTAAGGGTATTTCATGACTGCGGCTACTTTAGCCGGCGATAGCTTCAGGGAATTTTATTCCACTTGATACCCCAAATAATCGATCTGTCTTTGTAGAAACTGGCATTTCTTCCAATTGATTACTAACCCATAGTGAGCAGCTGTTTTTAGTACAGTTCCACGATGTTTAATATTTTCTTTCACTACATCTGCAATAATAACTAAATCTCCATATATATTAATAAATAACCTGCATTAATAATATCACTAAACACATAATTAATGAACCGTTGGAATACTGGTGGTGCAATGCACAGTCCAAATGGAATTTTCAAGAACTCAAAATGTCCACCAGGTGTGACAAATGTTGTATACCTGATGCTATATTAATGAACTAGGATATGAAAAAAAACATTTTTCAAGTTCAACGGACTGTGTGTGAACAAAGCAGCATCTTGCAATTTATCAAGTTGGTCTTCAATGAGAGGTAACGGTTATCGCTCCTTGATTATTTTCTTGTTAAGCTATCTATAACCATCACATAATCTGAAAGTGCCATCTTTCTTAGCCACAACGACCACTGGACTGGCATAATCAGAACAGCTTGGTCTGATTATATTTTCTTTAAGCCGTTTTTCCACCTGTCTGTCAACAGTTATTCTTTCCTTAGGTACAAACGTCTTGGCTATTGATAAACAGGCTGGTTATCATATACTATAATTTTTATCTTCATTGGTGTAGTCTTAGTAGCATTAGGAATATAATACTTCACCATATCTTTTATAGTTTCAGAATACTCTTTGAATCCAATGTCCATTTCAATAGCCATGACTTGTAGTATATTTGGACATATTCTATTGATCTCAACTACTTAATTCTAAGTTCAGCATTATTCTGAAATAATAGTCTACCAATTATGAAGTCACACATAATAGCTTCATCGGGTACAGAATATACTTCAACAGTATAGATGCAGCCACCAACTTCCAAGCTAGCAGTGAATTGTTGTTCCGTCCAAAATTTAATACCAGATGGTCGACCTAGCATCATTGCAGATGTAACTGATTTTTTTATTTCCATTGCTGCTTGAAAACAACGACGACAAAGATTCTGATCAGATCCTGTATCAATTAGAGCAATGGTTTAACACCCGAAACACAAATTTCCTTAACAATGCAGTGCCTATTTGATAAACATGTGTATCGCTACTGCTTGATACATATGTTTTTCATTTTTCATAGATTCCTTATTTGGACATTCAAACGATCTATAATCAAAAGACTGACACGCAAAGCTTTGGCACCTTTCGCTAAATCCGGACACTCTCTAGACTGATGTGATTTTGCACCATAATTGTAACATTTGTTGAGAAAACCTATTGAATATCTTGTGTTCAGTAATATTCATTCTTGATTTCATTTTAACATATAGTTGCAGTTTTACTTAAGACTCACCGATTGTAGTTAGACGTTGTTTATTTCACTGTCACGAATACCAAAAATAACATAATATAAATTATGTAATAGTACTGAATCCTCAGGCACTAATCCTTGTTCAGCCCATTCCATCATTTTGAACAGATTCTTTTGACACGTTTCATTGTCACCTCTAGTGACCTATCCTAACTGCAAGGTGCCTATGAATATCAGCATCAGTTAAACGACATTAAAATTCATTCAATAAAATACTACGCAATATAGACCACGATTGAATACTAGTTTCTTAACGAACAGAATATAATTCTGTTGTTCCAGACAATAGTCGTTAACCATAAATAACTACCTAGTTCCAATTCGGACCAACCTCATACTTCATACATTTCTTCTAGATCAGCTACCCATTTTGTAACAGAATATGTATCATATCTAGTAAATAAATTTAAGGATTCACGGACGTCCTGAAAGCTTATACAACTCCTACCATAATGATTGTCATCACTAACAGATTCACGACGATCATTAACAAAATCATTAGCCAGATAGTAATTACCTTTCTTTGACTTCCTCGATTTCAGCATTATTTTACTTAAAATTACAATAGAGTCTTAAAAATTTTAGCTAACCGTCAAATAAAACGCAATACTATTCTGCGACACTAATTGTTTATACCTTTTGATATGATACCGTTCATAACATAATATAATAAACATGGTTATAAGTTATAACTAATATCTGTGATCCTGTATTCTCGTGGTAAATTTTCTACATCTAAAATTTAATTTAGTTATACATTAATGCTTACAAAACCACAAATAAAACTTAATTAATTCAAAGCCAGATTTTGGATAGGCCCCAATTTTGTGGGATACTTGGGTAAAAATTAATAAGTTAGAAATTTTAAGTGAACCACGCGATAACTTATATAGTAATATATTACCACGTTTGTCCATCATTAATATAATCATACTCTAAATTACTAACCTTTGTCATGTCCGGTCTCGACGTTTTATTTTTCGGCCGCAGTTTTATTCCCGCTCCACTATCAAAAATCGTCGACATGGACATTCTCGACGCCGAGTCCTCTGACGTTCGTCTATCACCACCGTCCTATACAGTAACGTGGCGACGTTAAAACATGTCAGATAAGATTTTCATCAGTCATTCATTTATCGGCGATCGCCGTATTGAAACATAAAGCAGGAAAGATAAACGATAAACCGTTATGAACGATCGACATTTCATATATAATATTAACAATGTTAAATTTTAAATGCAAGATGAAGTTAAACATTTAGCAGTTGTTAGTGGCATGGGATTGGCTATAAAGGACCCGTTATTTTAAAGCCAACTGCGTATAGATTACTATATTACGAGTATAATATTACCATAATATGAATATAATATGAACTGTTGTTCATGTGCGAACGCACGAAAACATTAAGTGAGTAAACTAATACATAAAATATTACCTCATTGCCACTGCTGCCGGCCACGCTACTACAACACGTGGTCGTCATGCTACTGGTCATAAGGCCATTGACGTTATTGATGGCGGACTCTGCGATCGGTGGCATCGACGGAAGATCGATCGCGTCGACCGGAGTGGAAAGCCACGGCGACATCGGTGACTTCGACCGCTGGTCCCACGATGACGACGACAAAGACAGCACAGGCGATACGGGCGACTGCAGCTGATGGTGGTCCCACGGCCACTCCACCGATTTCGGTGAAACGTCGTGATGATACCGATGGCGGCGGCGTTGTTGGTCATCCGCGTCCAGGTCGAGCAGTTTTTTGTGTCCCTATATTATAAATACGAGTATATCATATTAAAATATATTAATTGTACGTATATATAAAAAAAAGACTGATTTTTTTAATAAAATTTAAAACAATATTATTATAATTTTATTTCTACAGCCCTCTCAGTCAATTAGTGGCTACGTTACTAGAGCAGGGCTAAACCTTATTAAATTTTAAATTATCTTTCACAAATAATAAATTGTATTACTATATATTTTTAACTCGTATATAGTACGATCTGAATAATAGGGTAGTATGAGGTGTAGGTGCCTATATCTTTCTCTCCATCCATAAAAAAAGAATAATATCTGAAATTTCATTTCGTTCTTTCTTTCCAGAAGTATGTAAGTAACCTATGTTTTACATTTTGTGAGAAACGTCGATAAATACTAAACATAAGCGCGGACTCAGGGGGCTATGGGTGCACAAGCATCCCCTATCGTTTGACCAATCAATAAAATGTATTTATTTATTTTTTTTTATTTAAAATAAGTTAACGCCATCACGACAATTTACAAAATAAGAACATAATTAGGTAGTAACAAATTGAAAAAACAAGTAACTAATAACAAGAGAATGAGATAGTGAGATAGAAAAAAAAACGAATCAAAACAAACAAATGAATACATTGCATAAACAAATTAAAAAGTACTAAGTAAACGTAATCATTATTATTATTATTAAAATAATTATATAATTCAGCATTTCCTAACCAGTGTGCAGATGCACCACCTGAGATTTTTCCAAAAATTATAAATTATAGCCGTTTATAATATTTACTAAAGAACCACTAAACAATAGTAGTGTTCAGTATGTATTATGATATCAGTTATCACTATAGTTAATAATTTAATATTACTAAAATACAAGTACCTACTAAGGAAAGTAGAAATGCTTTTATCTCTCTAAAATATATTTAATATAGAAAGGTATTTAAAGTCTTTGCCTCTCCACAACTTATATTCTCACTAGTTATTTTTGCATCTACTCAGTATAGGTGCTACTGCAATAATCTTCTACGGGCGTCCTGACGAAATGTCATGATTAATAATAAGAGGTTATGTACTCGTAAGTCATTGATATATAGTAAATAGTAATATAACTTAATATATTTTTAACGATTCTCTTACCGACGATTACCTGATTCATATTATCTTGAATTCCTGATAAATAGTGTAATAAAAATTATGATTTTTTCTAATTCAATAAATTTAATATTTATAATAAATTAAAATATAATTTTACATGAATTTTACTAATCTAAATAAACACATAATTTAAAATTATTTACTAGCAATTTACTAAAATACAATTACTTTGGTATAAATATGATAAAATCCTAATATATATAAAAAAAAAAAAAATATATCTATACGAGTATAATATATACATAATATATAAGTCAATGTCAACTGTGCTATAGAAAAATATGGGTTGGAATTAGTGTGATATTAGAGAAAAATTGTAATAAACAAGTGTAATATTTATTAAATGTTAATGTTGAAAATCGTTTTATACCTACTCGTACATGAGTCTAAAAAAAACGAGGAAAGCAATTACAAGGAACAATTTATTTTTTTATCTTAGCATACTCTGTTAAAATTTTCTGTATCCGCGTTTGACCAGTACCTAACTAAGGAGATTTCAAATGTCACCACGACACCACGTACGAGTATATTATATATTTATTATTTATATATCAATTATTATTATTATTATAATAGATTTTATAATTTTATATTAAATGGCTATAATTACATGATTTTTAAATTTTTTTTCCTATTACGTAAATAATTTAAAAATTAAATTTTCAATTCAAATATTTTTATTGAGTATTTTCTCCATTTTCTGATAGAAATAACTGCCCAAAAAATTAAAACGTATGTATACAAATATCTCTCGTTGCAGCAATAACTGTTCAGTGTTCTACAATTTACATTAGTCGACGATCAATAATTTTGATAATAATACGAAATAATAATATTATTTATAGGAACAATTTGCACGAATTTTAACAATTATTTAATAATTAAAATCGTTTTAAAACTTTATAAAATTTACTAAACGTTTAACGTTTTATAGTAATTACTATTTATAATAAAATAACTGTATTTCCCTTTTTTTTTTTTATTTCGTTAAGAACGTGATTAATAGGTCTATCATATTATAATATTATATTATAGTAAATTTTATTAATTTTATAATTATTCAAAATTTATAATAATCAACACCAATTATTTAATATTTACATGTTGAATGGACAGCGTTTCTGCGTTTATATCTACTTGCAAAGCTCGCAGTTGATCGTCACTCACACTTCGAAGTTGATCAAGTTGCGCCCGCAACCACTCTCCTCGGGCCCGTCGTGCACGTCTCACGGCCACAGCAGCCGACCGGTCCCTGTGCAATTCTTCCCTACGGGCCAACCACCCGGCCTCCTCTTCTAGTAACCCGAATTCCACGTCTTCGTACGACTAAATATATATTTTTATATTTGTTAACAAGGTAATAATTTAATGCATATAAGTATACAACAGTGCAATGATGGTGCATTCTCAGAAATAATAATAATAATAATAATAATAATAATAATAATAATAATAATAATAATAATAATAATAATAATA
>JAIUCT010000029.1:1935937-1963337 GCA_021307375.1 Tetraneura akinire
TAATAATAATAATAATAATAATAATAATAATAATAATAATAATAATACTGTAATAATAGTATCGAAAATCCCGGACTTGATAAGATTAAAACGTAATGTGCTTTAAATGAATGTAATTCAGCTTTTTTCGTCATAAAAAAAAAAATTTTTCAATCACGACACGTTTACATCAATGATTTAATTTTTTAACCTACGTGATTGATTTAGGAGATAAAAAAAAACATTTTATCGATTGAAAATCAAAATTTATTTAAGTAAAATATAATATACAAACAATTGACTGTCCGGATTAGTGAGACTACTGCAGTGTCAATGTATACACGACTAGTTTTATATAGTTAACGTTCAATTCAAAGGGATTATACACTCACTTTCTGTTCGGCTTCCATCAATTCCGTCTGTTTTTCAATAGAATCACGAATTTCGATTTTCATTTCATCATCGTCGTCGTCATGAATCGATTCCAATCTATTTCGTAATCTGTTCAAAACAAGAAATATTGAAACTACTTATATAAGTTTGATTTACATTTTTACATTTATCAATATTTATGTTCAATGGAATTAATATATCATAAAACCCCTAAATGAGTCATCTGAATATCAAAATCGTACAGTAATTCGCTCAAAATTGTTTTTCGAATGTAATGATTTATCATTGCATTCATATGTTAATCAAAATTCAACATTATAACTGACCTAACTTATATCCCTTCCACACCAGCAGGGACAATCCGTCATCCGATGGGGCGACATGGGGGGGGGGTGTCACATCCACCAGTCGGAATTTTTAAACATTAGTCGGCACTCGTCAAAATTATTTATTTATATTTATTATAAAATATTTGAGTTTATAACATTAAAGTTTTTAAATAATTTAGAACTCATAAAAACAAATGTTTTTTGTAAATTTTTAGTCGGCAAATTAGGTCCGTCACCCTGGCACCTCCACATTAGATTTTTTGTTTTTTAATTACTTAAAATTATGTAATTATTTGTGATATTTTTTTAAGATCGTTTCTTGCTTTTTATAATTTATACAGCAAAAATTAATCGTAAATGTAATAATTCACAATTAATTGGAACTGAGTTAAATAAAATGTATTTGAGCTTCAATAAAATATTCAAAATTTTTTGTTTATTTTATTTAACATTATTGTAAAATAATAAAATATTGAAATATAATAAGAACTCAAGAAATACTTTAAATATTGATTTTATTCAACTTTCACCACATATAAAAAAAACTGATACTTGATTTTTTTCAAATATTCGGGAAGTACCTACATTGAGATATATTTATCACTTTATCAGTATACTGCAATAAAATTTTCAAAATGTTTATCTTTTATACTAATCATTATTGTAAAATTATTTAAAAATATTTTAAAATACTTAATTAGATTCTAAGATTTTGATTATATTACAAAATATAAACTTTAAACAGCTATAAAAAAAATTGAGACCTGGGATTTTTCTAATACCAATTTTGAATTTTGATACCATGTTAAAGTAAAATGCGAATATACTTCAGTAAAATTTTCAAATCTTAAAACCGAAAAGTGCCCATTTTATCAAACATGTATCCGGTAGGAAAGTGGATGTAGTTGGTACTTTATTTAGGTCATTTTTTGATTTTCTCAAAATTGACCCTAAGCGGTAAAAAAAACGACCAAAAAATGACCAAAAAATGACGAAAAAACGGCATTTTTCAAATTTCGACGAATTCGATTTCAATATTTCACGATAACTCGGGCATTTTGAAGGCAGAGACTTAAAAATGTTATTGGTTATTTACATAGGTATTATATATATGTGGTAAAATTTTACAACCGTTATATTATGACGCGGTCGTCGATATAGGAATACCCATTCGACGATCCGCGGTTTCCTGTTATCGGCCGGTCGGTTCGTCCAGGGAAATTTTCCAATGCAATTTGGAAATAAGGATACGGCTAAGGCGGGCCGCACACTGAAGAAACTTGTTTTAAGAAACCAATTTCATGAAATTAGTTTTAAGAAACTTATTTCATATTTGCCGTACACCAATGAAACTAAAATTTATAGTTTCAACAATGTTGTCTGACGAACTGATGATGAAGATGTGTTTATGTTATATTGGTGGCTAAAAAACAAAAAAAAGAACCGCAGATATTGGATTCATCCACTTTTAAAAGATAATCAGCGTAGTAGTTATGCAAATGTATATTATATAAACAATAATTTATGTGGGTTAATAGGTCTATTATTAACACTATTCACTTAATACAAATAATGTGATTCAAATAAGTTGCTAAAAATAATTATTATTTATATTATTATTTATTGCTATTGTTTTGAAGATTAAATAAATGCTGTAAAATATATATTATATAATTATTATATCAAAATACTTATAAACTACGTCTAAAATATTAATTAAAAATTGCCATAACTAACGAAACTTTATTGTTAAAACCAAAATCACAAGTTTCACGAAACCGCGGTTGCGCAACTATGAGAAATTTTGGTTTCATGAAACTCTGTGTGCGCGTTTATTTGTTTTTTCAATATAATGGTTTCGTGAAACTTAAGTTTCACGTTTCATGAAACCAGTTTCATGAAAAAAGTTTCCTCTGTGTGCGGCCCGCCTAACACTGACGTCGCCTCGATCCTCTGTCTTTTGACAAGATTCGTACGACTCACATCATCCACGGGATTGTGTAAAATAGTTAAAAGTTATAACAGTATGTAATAAAGTATAATTGTGTATACGCTTGAAGTGTCTTAATGTAACATCCTTTTAAAAAACATCGTGTCAATTAATTTTTCTACAAAATATAGGACTTTAAATATTTAATAAAATTCTCGTTTTTATTTATATAATGTTTGATAAAAATGGCAATTTTTGGCTTTCAGGTCTGAAAATTTTACTGAAGTATACTCTATATTAGTTAACATTATATCAAAATATTTGAAAAATCCCCCTAGTCTCAATTTTTTTTTATAGCTGTTTAAAGTTGATATTTTTAGTTTTTAGTTTTTTTTTGTTTTTATCTCTGAAGACACTTTTAATACCCGAAATAATGCTCCGATTTTCACGAATAGCATATGTTTCCGGTTGGAAAATGGATGTTATTGGTACTTTATTTAAGTCATTTTTCGAATTTCTCAAAATTGACCCTATGCGTTATAAAAAACGACGAAAGACGGCAATATATTAATCAATACCTACATTATTTGACTGAAATTCGCTCAGAATCGTTTTTCGAATGCAATAGTTTATCATTGCATTCAAATTCGAATTAAAATTAAACACTATGATTTGCACACCTATATCCTTGCCGCGGAAGTATTCTTTCCATTTTTCAAAATATATTATTATAATATGAACTACATATTATTATAATACACACATAGCATTTAGGTATAATATTGTTTCTCAAATTATTTTCATATTCTATTATTTCTAAATATATTACGCTTGGAGAATTCGCCGGTTGTCTGCATATTTTGAATCGGCCGTAGCCCTCTGTTTCTGTTGTTTGACGGTGCACATGTCCATTTGCTTCCGACACTCGGCCACAGCGCGGTCTAGGCCCTCCACAATATTCTCTGATTGAAGTGTTTCATCGTCGGCGGCCTCAAGTTCAGCTCGCAACAACGCAGTCTCAATAATCATCTGTTTGGAACACACAGGATAAAAATATTAATTATTACAGTTATAGTACCAGTGAATATAAAATATATGAATAATAAACTGTGATAATAATAATATGTTCAAAGTAAAAGTCCATCGGCTTTTAAAAAAAATAATAATAATTTATAAAAAATTGAAAAAATTAGGTGAAGTAAGAAATCGATATTTTTTTAATTTTATTCATTTATTATTTTTATTTTTTTGTAAGAGCGAGTTTAATATCAGGTAAGTATATAACTTTTTTTTTTCATTTTAATTATTTTCGTCGTTAATGTTTTTAAATTGCCAGAAGTCCAAAATAGTACAATAAATTTATTTTATTAAATAAAAAAAAACTACAATAAAAATTAAATATAATCGTATAATAGTTAAATATTCTCTCATTTACGAGATGTCTGAAAGCATTATTTATTACGAAATTAATATGAATACGTTTAGAAAAAAAGAATAATAAAATAGGTAATAAAAAAATTTAATAAAAAAAGTTTAAGTAAAATTTGATAGACGCTGTACGCTTATAAAAATATGTCTAAACTCAAAAGTTAGGTACCTATTTAAATATTAACTTTAATTAAATAAGTTTTATTTTATTTCATTATCCCATCGTTTAATAACGATTATTTGTTCTTTGTATCGGTAGTCGATACAATTATATTGTACCTAATATAATATGAGAATAAAATATGGGTATAACTATTCGTATAATAATATAGGTCTATAATGAACATATATTGTGAACAATGAATATTATATTTAGATGGTTAGGACGACGATGGTTTATCATTAAATTCAAATTATAATTAAAATTAAACACTACGATTTACACACATTATATCCTTGCGGTAGGAGTATCAGTTCATTTTTTTTTATACTTTAAACAACTAGGTATAAAAAAAAAAAAAAAATCGTAAATGCAATAATTCACAATTAATTGGAACTGAGTTAAATAAAACGTTTTAATAAATAAAAACCCAAATCCACAAAAATTTACTTTTATTTTAAGCAAATATTTAGCAATTTATTTCGATAACAAAGTTATTATCATCAGTGCAAAACACCGACTGAAGTCTGATGACTGATGTTTTACACTGATGATGGTAACATTGTAATCGAAATACGTATTTGCTTAAAATAAAAGTAAATTTTTGTGGATTTGGGTTTTTATTTATTAAAATATATTATCCACAAGTCAATACTTAAACTATAAATAAGTAAAACGTATTTAAGCTTCAATAGAATTTTAAAAATTTTTAAAAAATTTATTGTCAATTTTATTAAACATTATTGTAAACATTGTAATGTAATATGAAAATTCCATATAAATACTTTAAATAATGGTTTTACTGAAATTTCAACTTTAAACACCTATAAAGATTTGATACGTTCCTAATATTTTGGAAACACGTCATGATATATATCAGTATGCTTCAATAAATTTTTTAATAATATTCCAAATTTTTGATATTTTCTATTATTTTTATTTTTAAAGTATTGAGGAATCATAATATAATATGAATATACCTATGGATTCTAAAATTTTCATTTAAACTAAAAATATCAACTTAAAAAGCTATAAAAAGAAATTGATACTTGGGATCTTTCTAATATTTTGATATCATAATATATAAATGATATCGTAATATGTAAGTATACTTCAGTAAAATTTAAAGACCTTAATGTTAATGCCCAAAATTGCCAATTTTATCAAACATTATTATATATATAAAAACGAGAATTTTACGAAATAATCAACATCCTATATTTTGTAGAAAAATTAACGTAACGATTCCAAAATTTTATTAGTTTATTACATATTATTTATAGTGTCTATGTGAACACTCAATAAAATTTTCAAGTCACTAACTTTAAAATTCCCTGAATAATCGTGTAATATTGAAATCGAATTCGTCAAAATTTCAGTTATCGTGAAAAATGCCGTTTTTTTGTCATTTTTTCTATCACATAGAGTCAATTTTGAGAAATTCGAAAAATAACTTACATAAATTACCAATACTACGTCCACTTTTCAACCGGAAACATATGCTGTTCGTGAAAATCGGAGCATTATTTCGGGTAGTATAATTAAGTGTCTTCAGACATAAAAAAAAAAAAAAAAGAACCCGAAAAAAAGATGCACATCATTGTAAAACCAATATATTCTTCGCTTCGCTCAGAATCTAATGTTAGATATTATTAAAATCAGCATTAAAAGTTTGTACATGTATTTTTAATTTAAAATAAAAATAACAATTTTTTTAAAGAATTATTAAAAATGTATATCTTATATTTATATGCTTATTTGTTAGAAATAAAAAATAAAAATTGGACAATAATTATTCTGAATATTTTTTACACAATTAGTTTAATATACTGCGTAGGTACTCACAAATTGAAAATGAAAATTGCGTCCCTTATAGGTTTTGTGCAAAACATTTTTTTTTTTTTTTTTTAATATTAAAATAAATAATACCAAAATATTAAAATGTATAGGTACCTAATAAAAATATAATATTTGAACTCGACATTCTACGTATAGAAATATAGGATAATTTATATAAAATAAAAGTACCTCGATTTTTAAACCTTGATGAATAAACTGGTTTATTATTAGTAGTTATTGATGTGGGTAGGAACACTACGTACAATAAGTAGCACGTACAGTGTACAGATTTTATTTTTTATAATATATATATATGATTATAATATTATATATTATAATAATTATTATATTTTTAAACTATTAAATACATCACAACGATATAGCAGTAAATAATATTATAATAGTTTGAAAAGTCGTTGGAACCAAGTGTGCTAGTAAGAACCCATTTTTACTATAGTCACGTATTTTAGTTTTAATCATATTTTTTACTGAAATTTTAGTAAAGGCTAATTTTAGATTCTGTGCGAAGCGAAGCATTTTTACACTTGTATACAATCAGAGTATTTATATTCGTTTCACAATAATTATAATAATAAACAGTTTCCTGCTAATAACGACTAGTAAAACGCGTAGTAAATTATTATATGATAGGTATATTAAAAAATCAATGGAACCTGCAAAATATAATACATACACATTTTGTATTTTCTTTATTTTCTTTATTATTATTAAATTATTATTATTTATTTATTATATTTTTTTTTTATTTATATCATATTAATATTATATTGATCACGTTAATGTCAAAACTATTCATTTTTAATTTTTATCAATAATTTCTGAAATTTAAGTAGGTAGTATTATTAATTATTATATATTAAGATATTATAGGTATACTTATCTAGTTTTTGCACAACCACTCACCTCTCTGTCTATTTCTTCGCGACGTAAATGTAACTCCACCAACCGAGACTTGTGTGACGACAGTCCAACCAACAGTTTTCGGCGCAGCTCGGCCACTTCGTCCTTTCTCGCGTCTGAGTTAGCGGCGAACGGCGACGAATGCACCCAGGTCGTGGTCGCCTGTTTCGACGGTGGCGTTTGCAACCCAGACAACAGCAGATTGTTCGGCGACATTTTTGAAACAACCACGTCTTCGCTGTTACCGCAGTGATCTTTGCCTCTGCGACCATAATACCAATACACATTTCATCATTTTTGGAAAAATATATGATTATGGTTACACTTATACGCTCCAAAAATGGTTTAGTAACGATTATAATCTAAATTGTTTACTATTTCATTAGGCCATGTGAATCAATTCATAACACTATCGAATATAAAATCGAAATATAATATAGTTTGTTAAATAGAAATAATAGAATAAAATTTACTATTGTTGGTAAAAACACTGATTGTGATTAACAATTAATATTATGTTTCATATTTTCTCGAAACGCACGGAAAATCCATATGTAATTTCAAAATTAGGTAATTTTTTTTTTCATTTTTTTTTTTTAATAATTATTATTATTCGATTTACTTTTTACTTATAGGTATAGATATTCATAAACGCTGTATATTTATACAACAATAATAATTTCTTTTGTACTCGTATAGTTTAAAAATGCTCGGTTAATATAATATAATATATATATTACTAATTAGTATAGACGCCGAATATATAACTATATTACAAAAATATAAATTTTAAACATAATAGCTCACAGAATGAAAAGATTCAGGCCTTATGGCCTATATGTTGTATAGGTATACAGAGTGTCGACTATATATTTTTTACTATTATAAAACCAATTGTTTTATATTTAATGAAAAAATAATAATAAACGCATTTCAGATTATTCGTATAAATGTAATAAACTCATAAAATACATAGTTTACATTAGGAACCTCTAGTAATATATAATATAGTGATAACGAAATATCATTGTAATCAATAGTTGTTATATACAACAAGTCAACAACCAGTCTAAAGCGTGTAAAACAAACAGATAAAATTACTAAAAATCAACGAGTGATAATTTTAATTTAAATTATTTTATTAAACATTATTATTTATTATTATTGTTGCATTATCGCGACGTATATACGTATTGTGTCGTGTATATTAATGAATTACTCGTAAGTCCTATGAAAAAATCAAAAATATCAAAAATGTATCTATACAGAAAAAAAATATTATTTCATAATGATATTAATATTTATTACTCGCACGTTTGTTTAGTTAGTAATGGAGTGTCACTGTTAAATTTAACTGAATTTTAACGTGAAACGAAAAAAGGAAAGTTTGAGAATCGATGTAATAATAAACATAAACTTAAATAGTTAAATATATGTAGGCACGCATTTTAATTAAACATACATTAAACCTACGCCAATACAATGCGAACGCACGTTGGCGTGATCGCACATAAACAAAATAAATGAGCAAAATGCATTTTGAAAATTAGATAAAATGAATTTGTTGAGATCTGTTTTCATAATAATAATAATAATAATAATAATAATATATTATACATGATGGTGATGCTATGTCAGAGATCGAATCGTGATCATCTTCGGGTTAAAAATGTTAGATTATAAATTTATAATAGAATAACAATATTATATATTTATATTATTAGTAGGTATATATATTATATACACAGTTTAAACTGTGAATTTCTTATATTACTCGTATCAAATTGGAAAATGAAAATAATTACAATTTATTTTAAGATATTTTTAAAATCAATATACTCGTATTATTTCGATGATTACATAAATATTCTAATATTAACTTGTAGCGTTTTCGTTTTTATTGACAAATATGACAATAAGTGTGTTATTATACCTGTATTAAAATCCAATATGACGAGTAAAAAGAATATTATATAACAGACCTACGTTCAAACTTCAAATTATTTATTACTACGTATACCATATACGAGTATTATATATTAATATTATAATAATATACCTACGTATATTATACAATATTCTTTTCACTCGTCAGTCGTCATATATGATTTTAATAC
Organism: Tetraneura akinire; assembly: GCA_021307375.1. Classification (NCBI taxonomy): domain Eukaryota; kingdom Metazoa; phylum Arthropoda; class Insecta; order Hemiptera; family Aphididae; genus Tetraneura; species Tetraneura akinire. The sequence goes on from JAIUCT010000029.1 coordinate 1,945,034, forward strand.
AGGTAAAATAACACACTTAATGTCATATTTGTCCAGGAGCGTCTTCAGGTTAATATTATGGGAGGGGCGACTTAAATACAAATTTGATTAAGAGTACTAGATCCACTCGTTTTTTATTATTTATCTTAAAACCCAAAACTGTCAATTTAATTAAACATTTTATACATAAAAACGAGAATTTTATGAAATATTCAGTCCTATATTTTGTATAGAAAAATTAACGTAACGGTTCCAAAATTTTATCACATATATTATAGTACCTATGTGAACACCCAATACAATTTTTAATGTCTAACTTCAAAATTTCCTGAGTTATCGTGAAATATTGAAATAGAATTCGTCGAAATTTTAGTTTACGTGAAAAATGCAGTTTTTTCGTCATTTTTTCTATCGCATAGGGTCAATTTTGGAAAATTCGAAAAATGACCTATATAAAGTACCAACTTCATTCACTTTCCAACCGTAAGCATATGCTGTTCGTGAAAATCGGAGCATTATTTCGGGTAGTAAAAGTGTTTTCAGACATAAAAAGAAAAAAGACACACATCATTGTATAAAACCAATACCAATATATTATTCGCTTCGCTCAAAATCTAAAATTAAAAGTTATCTCTTTTATATATATATGTGTGTGCTAATTTTTTCCCTTCGGGACTGTTAATTATTACATTTACATATGTTTAGATAAGAACCATATTATATATTAATAATAAATAATAAACTAATAATTAATAATGTAATCGGTAGATAAAACTTAATACGCTTTCCTATATACCAAATACGAATGGAAAAAAACAAATAAAAAACGTACTGAATAATATAATATTACATTATTATTAAAATACGTGTTACGTAAATGTTTAAGTTCTAAAATTGCCAATCGGTCTTCAATCAACTAGCGCACCCCGAGTTTCGTCAAAAATATTGATATGATTATTATTATTATTAGCTAAACCACTAGTATTCAAACTATCAATTGTATTTAATTACCTACTAATATAAATATTATGGAAACCATAAAAATATTGTAAAAACTTACAGTTGAGCACCACTGACGTCTATATACTAATATGATAAGTACCTGAAAACATCCGCTGTAGTAGTGGCGATTGCCGTGGTGGTGGTGACTGCAGCAGTCGTGGACGGGTGAGACGGGACGAGCGTTTTCATTTTCGTCCTAGGACTTCCGCAACCGGTTGAGGCCTGTCTATGAGACGACGGGCCGTTTTCATTATCGTAAAATACAGAATCGTCGATGCCGCCGTCGGTCGCTGGAAATGACAACGGTGATAACGTGACAGTATTCGGCCAAGCTGTCGACGATGGCGACAACGACGACGACGTTGGTGAGAACGTGGCCACGGACGATGATGGCGATGAAGGTGTCGTCGGCGACGACGTGCCGGATTTCCTATTATCCCGCGGAAGAGACCCGTTCGTTTTGATCCTGTACATTAAAATATATATTATATTATAATATTATAATCGATCGAATAACGACGTGATCAAAACGAAAATGTTTTCAAATTAAATAAAAAGTGTTCACTTGTATATGATATAGGTTATAGGCTTATAGGTAATAGGTACGTAGTTATAGTTGGTCGACGTCTTAAAACACCAACAAAAATATTGTAAACTTTTTTCAATCTTACGCATTCGAAATTAATAGGTTAGGTTATATTAATAGGATAGGTACCTAATAAAATTCAATGAAGAATATTATTATCACGTTGCCTTTGAACGCGAGTAAATGAAACTTGAACAAAAATCGAACGTTGCCGAGTGTTGGAAATTTAAATTATTTTAATGACGATGAAAATAATATACATTATGCAACCCGTACGAACGCCTAGTACGAGTATAACGCGTTACAATATAATATATTATTAATTATTGTATACGCGTTCAGAACGAAGTCAATGAGACTAACAAGTTGAAATTTGATCTTTTTATATTGTAATGAGGGTACCGACCAATATAAATATGGACGATTTTATTTTTTTCGTTGGAAACACGAGATAAAATTAATAAAAATAATAATATTACAGTTATAATATATTGTTAAAATATTTTTTTAACCGCGGTCTCTGGAATAAAATAAAAGGATCGAAATCAAATAATATTAAACTTATACAAATACGAATAAGTACGATGTATGAATGTAGAAGTCAATAAAAATTGCCAATATTTTTAAAATTCCGTTATAAACTAACATATTACATATTATTATTGTATACTTTTCGAATAATGTATGACACAGAGTTAGATTAGGTTTTCAAGTTTCGATTAGTGAATAACTGACCACTATGTACTAAAAATTAATATTCATTATTATTATTATTATCATGTATCACAATGGTTGTTTTTTTTTTTTTTTAGTCTCATTAAAATTTTAAAACTATTGGACTTTTATCCGATAAACCATCATGTTTCATCTCAAAGCACATAATCAATACACGCATATAATTTTTTATAAATCAATAATATAATTTGTAAAAATTATTGTTTTCGTTTTCTATAATATTTTCTTATTTGTTTATGTTTTTTTTTTTTTTTTTTTCGATAAATATAGGTTGTAGTTGTAGATACCTACCTATTTTGTTGAGGCAGCGACGAACCGGGCGACGTATTCCCGTTGTTTTCGGCGTGTTGATGTTTATTCTTATGCAGCTCTTCGTAGTCCACGCACGCCCTCAGCACTTCGTCCAGCTGCTGTTGCAGACACGCAGAGTCTTTTTCTTTGATATTTTCTTTGTCCTCCTCCGGCGATCCAGACTTAACGTAACCATTATTGTGATAATGATGCTGCCATTGGTTGTAATACTGTGCAGTAAATTACATGGATTAATGATTACTGAATTTAAAGATATAATAGTAATAATAATAATAATAATAAAAATAATACAGTAACAATAATTTGGTTAACTAAAATCAATGCACATTATATATATGCTTACTTGTTCACCACACATGTTTAATGTATATTCAGATTTGGATATAATATTGTACCAATTACCAACATGCAATCCCATTATCGAGTTTATCCTCTATGTCAAAGATAAAGAGATAGATTATAGATAAAGTAAATTATAATATATAATACCTACAAAATTAATGATGAACTATTCCACTTTTAAACTTTAATACAATCAAATATCCAATAATTCAATTCAAAAGATAAAATATATCAAATTAATCATCGATTTTTTTTATTTAATTAATAAAATAAAATAATTTTAATACAATATTTATTTATTTATTTATTTATTATTAACAATACGGGCAGAGCCTAATATAATAATATGATAAGACTAATTAAATTTTAAATATGATAACAACAATAACAATAATGACAATTACTAATTTACAAAATAAAAAGATTAATAACATAATAAAAAATACAACAAATACTACAAAAATGATGGATCACTATATTAACAATACGCATCATTCTAAGGATTGGCTGGTTCTTAGAATAGTTGGTATTGCATTTGGGAATGAAAAATGGATAAATTTGACGGACAGAAGAGCAAGGGATTTTAAAGTTAATCATGGAAAGTAAGACAGGAGAATCAATATAGCCATCAATTAATAGGCGGAGAAATTAAAAGTTAGCAACTTTTCTTCTATCAACTAATGATGATAAACCAAGTTTATTCAAAATTGGGTTATAATCATTATATAATATTATAACATTATAATGGGTATTTTACAAGATTTGTTATTCTCATAATATAATGAAATAAAATATCATCAATAAATAGTTTCCTATTAAACTAATAATAAATAACTATTTAATAATAAAACAATTCATTTTGATATTTTTCTACGTTATATTTACATTATGTTTCTATCTAAAAATTAAATTCATAATGTATTTACAGAAATATGTTTACGGTCGAAGTTTATATTATTTAATTAAATAAAGTATTTATCAGACAAATTTCTATACTATTTGCATATACGAGTTATATATAATATTATATTTTATAAGGAGGGCCCGGATTTAAATGCACTTAAAACTAAACAAATATGCTCTAAAAAAATAGCCAAAAATGCCATATATATTTTTTTATTCAATTTGTAATTTATAAATAAGATATAATTATTATTCAAAAATAAAATTAAAATTTTAAATGATGCTTTTTAATTTTAATGCTGACATGCATATATTTTGGCCGTGTAGGAGAAATATTATTCATTCTAAACATAAATATATATTAAAATTTAAGTAAAATTAAAATTCTAAGTACTTACTAAATTTTAAGCATTGCATTAAACAATAATCATTTATCGTTAGATAATATTTTGAATATAGGCCAAATGTTATCGTACGAGTATATTGAACAAATATGCATTAAAAACCAATAAAATGACCCAATTATGCTAAAAATGCAAAATAAAATTTGTAGCTTTGAAACCCTGGTTATATGAAACGAATTATGTACTTAGACTTAGAAAGCATTGTGTAAGATCGACCAAAAAAAAATATGCACTTTCCATTGAAATCCGGGCTCTATTTATAAGTATTGAGTTGAATCCTCAAGAACTTTAATTCTGTATAAATATTCTATGAACTTCAGATTTTATCTAAATAGGTACTAATGCGTTACAAACAGATGTTAGAATATAATATCATAATGTCTATATCATAATATTATTAACTGGTTACAATTAGTATTTTCGATACAAAATTTAAAATGTAAAATTAATATAATTATTATAAATTATATATAATATATTATAATCTTATATGTTATTTAATATTTAAGATTACAACTATTTTTTATACAAATACAGATATTATTATTTATAGTTTAAGTCGTATAACAGATATTATTATTATTGATTATTTATTACTAAATTTTTTTTTTCATAATAATATAATTAAACAAAAATGAATATTTTACATAATTTGTTACGTAGGTATGCCTGTTTTTAAGACTTAGCAATTTTGGTATTATTAATTTTTTTTAATTCTCAATGAATATTAAATGTCATCAAAGTTTAATCACGAGTATACCTACAACATGTGACACGTGTTATACCGTTTTCATTTTAAACTTTCATGATAATAATATTTATTAAGTTATGAATATTTAATAAGTATAGATAATTCGTCGGAATTAATTGTTGATGGATAGAGACGTGTTTATCCGTTATCGTAATCGGACGAATTAACATTAAACAAACTAAATTTAAACTATTTAATTAGATTTTTAACGATTTGTGCCAAAAAAAAAAAAATAAATAAATAAAATAAAAAATAAAAATAAAATAAAATATTATTTTATTTATAACGATAAAAAACATGTATATTCGACAGACGGAAGTATAAAATGTGAATAATAATATAATTAAAATGATCATTACATTATATTATAAACTCGTATGTGCAATACATGTTATTTTTACGCCGAAAAAATACTAATAAAATAAAGTTCGAATTCAATTTCTTGGAATCCAAATTGTAAGTAATTTCATAATTTATAATACTAATAAGAGTTGAGTTAATGTTTAATAAATGGTGATAAATAATCTTTGTTTTTGTGATGTTTAAGTTGTTTTATATATAAATGTATATTATGTCATATTATTACATAGGTATACATTTATTTTTACTTTAAATTATTGCGCTTTACCTTGAACCAATCGGACCAGATTTTTTTTTTTAAATACAGTTAGGTATATATATATATATATATATATTGTAAATATAAAACAAGAAATATATCAAATTTTAATGTTTAATAGATAAACATAGTAATCATTTACAGGGCCGGATCTTAACTTTTTAACACCCGGGGAAAATTAAAAATATACGCCCTTTTCAGGAAATTTCAGGGAAATGACCAGAATTACTATTATTTTTTTTTTATGAAAAATCAAGCACCAACCATTTATAAAGCCGTTTGCAATATACTGGATCAATAAATTATTTATCACAAATTTTAGCTTGAAAACCAAAAAAAATTAATTTTTATATAATCAAGTAATATTTTTAAAAGAACTTCATAATGGTGTATTTAAAGCTAAAATCTATGGTTAATATTTCTAAGTTTCAGGTTTAGAAAAAATAATATTGTTAATAATAACATTTATGACTTTTGTTTCAAAGTGCATTTTAAAAATTAAATTTTTAAAATGTATAACCTTTAAAATACGCCCACGAAAATTATACGCCCGGGGGATAAATCCCCGACTTCCCCCCCTAGATCCGGCCCTGATCATTTATAATATTAAGTATACTTAATACTTATATATAATATACTTACTGAAATTTGTATGGAAATTAAATCATAATATATAAAAATAATATTAATATAACGTTTTAATTGTATTGGCAAGTATAATACTCGTATTATTAAAAATAATTTCGTAATTAATAATATAAAAAAACCATACTAATAAAGATAATATTTTTATTTTTTTTTTTTTTGTATAGACAAGTTTGCACTCGGCATAAACTTCGTTCCGTAAATGAAAAACGTCGAAATATAAATGAATTTTTGTTATGAAAAAGCGAGTAGAATCAGTAGTCTTCAATTATCTAGCAGCCATTAAAATTTTCATATTTTCGGTTAATTATAGTAAATTTGCATAGATCTCAGGAAGCGATGTTTTAGATCACATAAAACCACTACCTATCCGCACCAGTATCAGGTTTATGTTTATGAGGTAGGTATTAGGTAGGTATCTTGTAGTCCCTTGGGGCGTAGCAAAGCGACACTTGAGGAAGCGAGTTATTCATTTCACTTTAAAACTATAAACTATATAGATAATAACCGTATTAATAAAAATAAACCGGTATATAAATAACTTATACTACCACCAGAAATATTAAAATTTTAATGGCGGCTAGATAACCGAAAATATCCTCAGTAGCATATATTATTAATAAGGATAAGTGTATATATAATATATTATATGTATGTAGTTAGTTACTAGTTAGAATTTTAGTTAAATTATTAATATTTATTATTGTTTTCAAAATTGATAACACTGTATTTTGATTTTATTTCTTATCATTTTAAAATATACCTACCTATACCATAGATCAATTAGCAATAATAAATCATGACTCTATAGGCTCATAGATGGATCATTATAGCGTTATCTTTAAACGTTGAATTATTTAAACATTTAAATTCATAACTAGCTTCAATTTGTATTTTACATTTCTCGTCTCGGATTGATTAACGCTTAAACACTACATGCTTAACGCTGAAGTGTGAATCCACCTGATGACTTAAAATGGTTATAACCTTACATCTTAACACTTATTAGTTATTAGTTTATTACTATAATTAATCATCTTAAGGTACTTATACCACAGATAATATAAAACATAAATTTTATGTTATCTGTGCGCTTATGTATTATTTAACTTTACTTATTACGCGCTAATGGTATATATAATATTATATTAATAAATTTTATTAGATCGGATTAATATAATTTAAAAAAAAATATCTTACTTTAGACGTATTCCCGTTATAATTATGGTCGGAGCCTTGATCGCCGACCATATTTTGCACGTTGGCCAATGGTGCGATAGATTTCGGCGAGTATTGTTGATATTGTTGATTGCGGTGGTGCTGCGGAAATCCGATGACAATCGGATTCCGATCGTAGTACGGACTAGGCAAGGACAACTGCGACGGCGACGTAGGAGTGGTGACGGCCACAGGAGAATATGCGGCCGGCGTCGTCCGGACGCCGTTGCCATCGTTTGTCGAGCCGTCCGCCAAGGCGCTAGGATCCGTCTGACAGGCTGACGGAGCCGCGTGGTGATCGTAACGATGGTGCACAGCATGATGTTGCGGACGACAGACACCGTCAGCGGCGGCCACAACGGTCGATTGATCCAACATCGTTTCGAAACCAGTACGGTCCTGTCGCCGTTGCGGTTGTGGTTGAAGTTGCAGTTGCATCTGTTGCTTCCTGACGTCCATGGTCATTGGATAACTCGTGTATTACAAACTGGAGTCTGAAATAGAACATTATTCGGGAACATGTAAATTAAGATGACACGTGTAAATAAATGTAATAAAATAAACGACGAATAATAATAATTAGCGCGCCAAACGTTCAATAATTAATTATTTTAAATCATATATAGGTTTATACCATATAGGTACGAGACAATAACAACTAGACAGCCGACTTCCCATACAACAATATCAAACTTTGAAGCCTTAAAAATGGCCGCTTTTTCTTATCAAAGAGCCTCTTGTTTACATATTTCTAGTTGATAAAATTGAAATAACGTATTAAACTAAAAACAAAACAAGCTCTTCACTATTGGTCAAACAATATCTTAGTATAAGACTTCATGTTTTCCACAGAAATTTTGAATCCGGTTAGTGATAGACAAATTTAACAAAACAAATTCTTTTTAAGAATCAGTAAGATATACGAGTATAGTGTACATATAATTTAATAGTGTTTAATAAGTATATTTGTAACAATACAATTAATATTTTTAATATTTAAATTTGTTATAATTAATAAAATTTATTATCAATTTATCATTAATAAAATTAATATTTTAGAGTTTAAATGGTGAAACTTTAATACATAATATTAATATATTTTAACTTAAAGCAATTTTAATTTTTTTTTTAGTTTTTAACTACAATAAAATATTAAAATATGTAAAATATCTATATAATATTATTTATATAACATATAATATAATTTTTCATTATCATTAATCATAATGTAAACAATGGACTCTTTGATAAGAAAAGTCGGCCATTTATTTAGCTTCAACATTCAATTCTTAGTCGGCTATCTAGTTGTATTATATATCTGTGTTGTATATTATATTGTATTATAATAATATATCGGTTATCGGTGTTTATACTATGTTAGTACCATAGACCAATATTCTTCATAAATCGATTGTTAGCAGTGGCGTGCCCAGGGGAGATGATAGGGGTTCAAAGTTCAAACCCCTCCCATTACATCAGGGAAATTAAATTTTATATTTTTTTAAAAAATAACCAAAATAAATTTAAACATTTACATAACATCGTGTTCATTAGAATTTAAAATTTAGTACGTGACAGAAACCCAATTATAAATATAATAAGAATAACTAAGAAGGAAACTGTTGATACTAATTGCCAATAATATTATATTTCAAACTAATTGCGGTGTGCGTTTCCGGTTTCGGCTGCCCAGCGAAATACACCAGGTTGTTTATTATAAATTTATAAAAATAAACGACCACTTTTATTATCGTTCCCATAGACAAGAATATGACTGTGATAATTTTTAATAAATTGTACCTACTATAAAAGTGAAAGTGTTGTGTAAATTTTTAATTTTACATTTAGATTTTTATTGTTTGTATTTTATTTGATATTTATTATTATTAATATTATTATTATAATGAATGAAGAAAAACCTACAAGGCAAAAAAAGATACTATTATTAGATTACTTTCAAATGGCAATACCAAAATTAATGAAAACTTCAAGTTCAACAGATGAAAATGATCCCAAAACTACAAAAGGTATTAATTATTATATGAATAATAAAAAAAGTAATTATGCCTTATTTTATGTTTAAAAATATAATATAGATTCCTGAGAGTAATCAAAATTTTGATAATAGAGAAGTTATTAAAATTAGTAATGATATAAGTTTCTATGTTGGATCTGTTGGAAAGGTAAGAAAATTTAATTTATCATAATTTTAATATAAGTTTGACTGCATAATACAAATATATATATTATTTAAATAATACAAGTATATTTATTATAACTATACGTCTATATAGGTATTTAGATAATATTCTTTTTTTTTTTTTTTTTTTTTTACTAAAATCAGGGTTTTGTTTTTAATAACAACTGCCTACATTATGAAATCATCATTTAAATATAAATTATTACAATTGGAAGTTAGAAGGTTGTTAAATATTATAAAACATATTTAAATAATGTAAAGGTGGTCAGCGTCTTTAAACTTATAATTATGCCACAACATTTATAAGTATAATCGTCGTCGTCATTTTTTATATAATATCTGTATATTACAACGTATACAACGACAGCTCAGAAAGTCAGAACTGATAAGGAACGAACCGACGTGGAATATAATAAAATAATAATATTAATGTAGTACCTATACCAAATTATAATAATTATAACATTTATTTTCTTTTTTTATCACTTATGTTTACGACAATTTCTCCTGGCCGACGCACTTTGATAGGTGTCAATAGCAAACTCGATTAACATAATCCGTTTTTCGACGAATAGCGAAATGAACCGAGAAATCCAGACATGACGACGTCGATAATAATATTATTAAGTGTCCCGCAATATTTAGAATGATGCGTCGATTCGGTTCGGTATATATAGAGGTATTATTATGTAAGTATACTCGTATAACACGTAATCAATGGCGTACTTAGGCTCAATATTTTTTCCCGAGGGTTATGAACTGATAAATTAACAAAATCAGAATATAATAAAATTTTAATTATAAAAATATTTATTTAAATATTATCTTATTATCGATAAAAAATTGTATTTTAAAGTACTTATATTAACTAATTAACAGTTTTATATTTATACGTATTATGTTCTTAATAAGTCACGAATTAATTAGTTTTCAAAAACATTCTACATTTACTCCCCCCTTCTTAGTACGCGTAATTAAAGATGCGGTTTCATTTTTTTCACACACGAAATTCAAAACGTATATATTATATGAATAGCGTACTACTAACGTATTTTTTTCGTTTTGCGACAAATCTGAAACTAATCGAAAGAGGTACGTATTATATATTTTACAATAGTTCTAGATAGATTCTCATACGCTTAAAAGTTGACAGTGAACGAACAATGAAAATTTTCAAAATAGATACAAAATACGGTTTCCAAATTGAAATTTTCGGGCACAATCTACTCGTACTTAAAATTGATCATACAACAATATAAAAATATAAAATTTAAATTTATCTTTCATTTTAATATAATATTATATTTAATTATAAAAATACGACTTTTTTAAACAAACATTTTTAAATAACAGACATTTTTTTTTTAACCACCTCTTAGCGGTGTTATCTGGATAATGCTAAATAATATGTCTATTACGCACAAAAATAATATTTAATTAAAAATGTGATTGGCGAAATTTACTCTAAATATAATAAAAAATAAATTTCAAATATTTGTTATTTCAATATGTGTTGGTCGCAATTTACAATTTATTTTTGGCCATCGTACGTAATTTACAACGTGCCCAATTTGAAATATACTGCAGGTTTGGTTTGCGCAAGAAATTTCATGTCTTATGAGTTATGGGGGGGGGGGGGGAATGCATTCTGTGAAACGAAATGAACTCGTGGATGAAAGGGTGGAAAAAATTCATCTCTCCGACGAAATTTTATAAATGTATAAAAAACCGTTTTTATCGTACCTGTATTATCGTATATCGGAATGATTAATTTTTAACGTCAGTAATTTTTGGTATAAATTATTACAGTTATTGTCTTGTACATGATATTTAGCAGTTACAATGAGTCAACGTAGATACAGCCAGACGTTAGAAAAACAAATTACACCAATTATTATTATAAACGAGGAACAATTATTATTAGTGTATTATACATGTCCCATATAACATATTATTATTATCACATGCATAATATAAATTAATTACCGCGGTCCGACATTATAACCGCCTCCGCAGTAAAATAATAGAAATGAACCAAGTTATCTGTATAACAAATTAGTATTATTGTACGTGTACCACCTACCCACTACCCGGTAATAGAAATGACGGGCACATGCACAAGCGTTTATAGTCTAATTTCGTCCCATATTCCTCCTATCGTCCGTGTATACAGCGGCAGTTCCAAAAAATTATTTTAAATCATCCAAGATTGAAGAACAGACTATATATAGGGTGTTCACAGTCCCGAAAATACATTGTAAACACGTGTAAATTTGTCTCGTAGGCAGATATAAAATATTATTTTTAAATTGAATTAATATCAAGAAAAAATATAAAATAGGAAAACAATATTATTGTCCAATCAAAATATTTTATATCCCTTAATATTATTCGAACGTTTCGTATTGAACATTTTCAATAGGTATAGGTATTATTTTAAGCGAAGCGAAGAATCTATTAGTTTTACAATAATGTTGTCATTTATTTACTTTTTTAATTTTTTTTTTCTGTATGTAGAACTTTGAATATTTTGTAAAATTCTCCTTTTTATGTATATAATGTTTGATAAAATTGGCAGGTTTGGGTTTTAAGGTATGAAAATTTTTCTGAAGTATACTCAAATATTACACGATATCAAACAATTTTTTTATAGGTGTTTTAAGTTTAAATTTTAGTAAAATCGATATTTAAAGTATTTATATGAATTATTTTCTAATTATATTAAATACGATATTTTGCAATAATGTTATATAAAAATATATAATTTACAAAACATTTTTAAATATTTTGAAAATTTTATTAAAGCATCCTTACCCATTGTTTAACGTATTTCCCGAATAGTGGAAAAATATCAATTAAAATTTTTATAATAAATTATTTCTATTGAACGTATAGAGACTGATAAATGTAAAAAATTTAGTCAGTAGGTACATGCATGTATATTATCTGATAAACTTCGCTCAGAATCTTTTTTCGAATGTAATTATTTATCATCGCATTAGGTACTTAAAATCCTATATGGCTATGGCTACACACACACACACACACACACATATATATATACATGTATATAAATTAAAAAATTATTTTTGAGTTTTTTTTCCCTTTAGACATATTTAAAACAATTTTCCCGAGGCGTAATAAATATTGAAGGAATAAAATTAATTTCATAGTAAAATATTAATTTCGGAACAAATATAATATAATATATAGGAGTAAATATTTAAAAAAATTCGTTTGGAATATTATACCAAAGTGTGAATGATAATTTATTATGCTATAACATGAACAAATTCTCGTATAATATATAATATTTAATATCCGTTAGTCCTAAATCAATATAATATATTATGCACTACAACGGAACCCCACGAAGAATTATTACTACTATATTTATATTCTTTTTTTTTTTTTTTTTTTTATGAGCGATACCCGGTTATGCCTTGTTTTGTTTACATTACTGTAATATACAAAATGCTCTTCACATTGTCGTATTAAAAAATAATAAATGGTATAAATCTCCGTGTGAGACAGCGTGCACTCGCAAGTGTACACGCACAATCATAATCCACACGATGATCCGATAAATTTCGTTCACAACAATGCGCGTACGTGTCGATGTTTAAATTTATAAAATAATAAATGAACGAAAGTGATAACAGAATAATATAATATATTATAGGATAATAATAATGTGTAGAGTATTTTTGATAATATTAAAATATTTTGTTCTTCAAAAGTGTTCAAACTACTCGTATATTATAATAATATATTAAACACTTTATAGGGTGTATGAATAAATATAATATTTTATATTATTTTGTACAGATATTTATAATAAATACGAGTACTTTATTCCCAGAGATAAATACTGAAGAATAACCAATATTTATGCGACATAATATAATAGAATGTTGAAATCGTCACGGATTCGACAAAATATATTATATTATGTACCTACACATTACACATATCAATATTGATAGTTGATATATTATTAGGGGACCATACGTGCTTATTTTAATAGGACACTAGGACAGTACTCATTTATGGAGCATATCCTAATGTACTAAATAATATTGTTTAGTAGGTACATACAAATGAATTTATTTTTTAAAAACCTTCCAGATTTAATAAAAGTTTAATGAATATAAAAATAATTACTAACTTGTAAAAGGAAATCCACCGATCTCAAAAATACACAAAAATTTAACTTTAAGTTGCATAATTAATTATTTAAATATGTAGTAAACAAAATAATTATATAAATGAATCAATGTTACCTATCAAATGGCTGTTTTAATTTAGTACCTATATTCTGTATTTAGTTTAAATCGATATTTCATAAATAATTTAATAAAAAAAAAAACTTGTGTTTATTAACTTTTGTTATTAAAAATAATTCTTAAAAGGTAAATTTGGTTTAATTTTAAAATGTATTTTTTTTTTTTGTATTATTATCTGGTCACCCTATACAATTATAATATGATAATCATGAAACGATATTCGAAACAAAATAGCGTTTAAATTTTGAAGCCGTGTATACTATACACGAGTATAATATAATATAATTGTATGTATCACGAATAATATTACATATTATTTCTTATAAGTAGGATATATTGATTTTTATTGATTATATTCAAGTATATATTTTATCACGAGTATCTTCTTCTTCAAAATATATTTTTATTTAACAGGGATATTATTATAAGTAGGGTTATAAGTTATATAACTATAGGTTCTGACGAGTAATGAATGATTCATGGTTTATTCCTCCTTCGCCGTCGTTCCTAGACTACGAGTATATTATATAGATAAATTTGTTTGGCGTTGTAAAAAAAAAAAAAAAACAATATTTCTCGATTTGAAATCAAATCCGCCACCGATTACGCGTATACACAGGTACTTAATTGTTACCATACCTATAATAATATTATGACAATATAGCGTTATAATATTAAAGTAGCGTTATAATACGTATAAACTATTATAATATTAGGTATATATAGTTGATATAATACTGTTAGTTGATTTTTTTCTCTCTCGTATATTATAATATATTATAATAATATTACGTAACACGCGATATGTACGTATAGTCGCTATATAGGCTTATTTTATTGACAATTAGTCACAATAAGTACATATGATAATATTATAATATATTTTTTATGTACGCTAAGCGTATTTTATACGCGCGATGCTCATAAAGAATCGCATTGTTTCTTTATTTTTTCCAAGAATGTCATTAGTCGTTAATTTTTTTATTTTTTTTTATTTTTTATTTTTTATTTTTTCATACGATATTTAATTATTTCGTTTTTATTTAGGGACCAAGAATATTATTCTAACATGGTATTTTGCCACCTCGGCTGCCGGAAACCCAACCTCGTCCGCTGCAGCAGCCACCTCTCACGCGCAGCCGAAGCACAAAATTATTGTTGGTGTGCGTTGTGCGTAGGTGTATATACAATTTATAGTCCATATTTTTATGCGCGTATAATGCACAATATATAATATATATATTTATATAATATTATATCCTATTATAGACACGGCACACGGTAAATCGTTCGTCCAATCGATTATAAGTTTTGGATTAACATTGCTAAAAAATGACAACGACAAAAAATAAAAAAAAAACCTCGTTGAATATAATACAGTGCCTACCTATATATACGATTCCAAAAATATAAAATTTTTCATGAACAGTAGCGGATTTAAAAAAAAAAAGACAATACGCGATTACCACAACCTCGTCGGACTCTTTATTTATCATTCTGTTAACTAATGCGATCATATTTTATTGTTAATTATCATCATAATATAATATTTTTTAATTATTAATCATAAACTATTAATTAATAATTATTACGTTTGAGTTGTTGTTTTTGTATCAATTATCTAGTTAAGTAATTTATAATAATATAAATGATTGTATGAAAAACAATTTGCAGTTAGGTTAAATAATTAATTAAATAATATTTATTATTTATTATTTATTAATAAAATAAAATAATTAATTATTCCCATTTAAAAATATAATGATTTCTTGAATTACCTATGTATAGTTTATAATATAATTAGGTATATTTATTTATTATCCATTCCATTGCATTTTTAGAAGACTATAATATACTATCTATATGTGTTTTGGATACTGTTGGCGACACTAAAAAATAGTGGATTATATTATATTTATAGCTTGAACCCATCGCATAAAAAAAAGTTTGCATATATACATAAACAATATGTGATTTTTAATTATATGTTTTCTAACTTGGTTAGGTTGGTAAGACATAATGGCATTGGCTAGTGGTTAGACCGTGAGGGTGTTCAGAGGCACAGCAACAGAATTTCCCAATATATTATCATCCATTTAAAAATATATATTTTAACAGCATTCTATTGAAATTTACAAAAAATACAATTTTATAATATTACCATGTGAATTTCAGATTTGTAAAGAATAGTTTTGAAAATAGATATTGCAATATAGATAAGTAATATATTATATATTTAGAATATACATAATATGCGTAACTTGGCTAAAAAAATATATTTAAATACAAATATAAATGTTTTTAAACTGTAATGAAAAACAATTTTTCTATATTATTAAACATACAATTATCGAGTTAATAAAAATTATACGTTAAATTATTTTGATTTTTTAATACTAAAAACTATTTCTATGGAATTTAATCATTTAAAATTTTTTTTTTTTTGGATTTTAGTGTTTTACTATAGGTAGGTAGGTACTATTATATCTAGACGAACATATAATTATAAGAGTTATGAACTGATAAATATAATGTTTACGTGACATATTATCATTATTATTATTCAATCGAACCGTAAATAAAAATAAGTATTTAAATATAGCAATTGATTTCAAATAAAAATATTTTTTTAAATATATATCCAACAAATATTTATAATACGTAGGTATTTGAATACTTTCATTTAAATAGTTTTACTCAAACACTAACATAATAAGATAGTATAAATTACAGTAAAAGGCATACATGAATATTTAAATTTTATAAGTATTTATTATTAACATTACGACAACAACGCGCGTTTTCTCGTCTGTTATCAGTGAATATCTTGTCTTGTACTCGTACATACGTGCTGGAATCACGAGAATATTCTAAATAATTTCTAACCGCCTCTGCAATTATCACAAATACTGCATTTCGTCTTTGCGCACATATCATATTAATTTAATAATAATTAATAATATAATATGTTCTTATTTAGTTTTGCTACTATAATTTATAATATAAGACGTATTATTACGTAACGGAATATAATACTGTTTACTTAAGCGTTGCGAAACGACAATCGATTGTTATTATAATATGACGGTTTATTATAATGTTATTATTATTATTATTATTATTATTATTATTATTATTATTATTATTATTATTATTATTATTATTATTATTATTATTATTATTGGTTTTTTGTTTTTGAAAAACAACACACCTACGCGACGCCAATTATAACAATCATAATATTATTATTAATCTTATATTATATTTTGGCGCAATTATATTCGCGATTAGCGTTTTCTTTTGTACCTACATTAACATTAAACGACCGCAGTCACGTTTTACGGAATTATTTTTATAACAAAATCATTAATATTATTATTATTACCAATAAATCGAACGCTGATCGATAATGATAATACGCTTATACAGTATTACAAAATTTGTTATAAATTAAACAATAATATATTATTATGGTAAAAATTTTATTTTTTTACATGTATATGTTCATTTGTCCATACCTAATTGGCTAATTAAGTACCTGTACCTAAATTGTAATTTTATATGGTATATGAGTACCTATACCAATTCTAAATGTCCAATTATAGTAAATACATTTTGAAAGAACATGTAAAATTTTTTGTAAAACACAGCAGATGAAAAAAACTTATAAAAAATCTACGCTCCGCTACGGTAGGTATAATACCTGTATGTATATAAAATAATGTAAGTAACGTGCAATTACCGAATTTATTGGTATTATATCATGTCGAAAACAAATAATACGTGTTTAAATATTTTAAAAACCAGGAAAAATACCCATAATTAACATGAATTTATTATAAAATAAAATTAGGAAATATGCAAAATATATTTTTATTATTATTATTATTATTATTATTACATTTTGAACATATACTCGTATTGTATTATGTATACGTCATGAAACTCATTTCTATGCGAGAATCAATGCAGTTATCACAATAACTTAAATAAATATGCACATTCAAATATATATATAATATATATAGGTATGCGTGTAAATATTATAAAATTCATAATATTTTTCTTGTCGATTTCCAAACACACGTTTTCGATTTGGCACGTTTGGATAATAAAAAAAAAAAAAAACGTTTGGTCATCCGACAGTGGTTAGGTTAGACTCGGTATGCCACTCAAAATATTATATAATTAGATATTATATTTTATATTAATAATATATTAAACTGAATAATTTTGAATATTATTTACTTGTTAATTCGTATAGAAGAGTAGATTATAATAATAATAATAATAATAATAATAATAATAATAATAATAATAAT